>CAUYSK010094934.1:0-73865 GCA_963575035.1 Avahi laniger
ATTAGCCGGGCATGGTGGCACATGCCTGTAGTCCCAGCTACTTGGGAGGCTGAGGCAGTAGGATCGCTTGAGCCCAGGAGTTTGAGGTTGCTGTGAGCTAGGCTGACGCCACAGCACTCGCCCCAGGCAAGAAAGTGAGACACTGTCTCAAAAAAAAAAAAAAAAAAAAAATCTGTGTCCTTCTTCTAAGGACACCAGTCACTCAGATTAGAGCCCACCCTAATGACCTCATTTTTACTTAACTACCTCTTTAAAGACCCTGTTTCCAAATACAGTCATGTTCTAGGGTACTGGGACTAGGACTTCAACATACGAATTTTAAGGGGGATACAATTTGGTCCATAATAGACAGTATCCCAACTCTAGGTTCAGAAAATACATATGTATGGTGATTACAACTCATATGGTTCCTTTCACCCAATCTTCACCCAAAATCTGGCATTCCAGGTAGGAAAGCAAGAGGTAAAGCTCCTCCCTGTGATTTTCTGGGGAATCCTTTCCCATGGTTCCCATTCAAGGTCAGTCCAAAGTCACCTCCTCAAAGAGACCTTTCCTGACTCTGGAAACTAATGTCATCATGTACCAACCCCCCATCACACTCCCCAATTTTCTTTTTTCTTCGCACTTTTTGCTATCTGAAATTACCTTGTTCAATAACTTGTTTACTTGTGAACAGTTCATCTTTCCCACTTAACTCTAAACTCCAAGGCAACAGAAACTTTGTCAGGGTTTACAGCTGTATTCCAGGGCCCAGAAAAGAACCTAGCACATAGTAAGGTTCGAAATATGCTTGTTGCATAAGTGACTTTAAAGGGTAGCAAGTAGAAAAACGATTTTTTTTTAAAGTAGATGTAGTCCTCCTGGGGGAAAAGTTAGCAGTTTGTTTCCCAAGAGTTTCACAAAAGGACCTTTGTTACCTGATGAATGTACCAAGACCCAGTCATGAAGGCTCAGAAACCAGGTTCTGTCAGCACCTGAAAGACAAATCTATCACTCAGAGGAGGATGCATATTATACCAAACTCACCAGGCTGATGTATGAAAGGGAATATCATTTTAGTAAGTTATGCTGAACAGTAATTGTTCCAAGGACTGGATACTTAAAGTACATGTGACCAGCACATCCTACCCATGTAGGTAACCCTGTAGGAGAGGCCAAACATAATCACAAGGTTATGCAGTACACATGGACTCTGAGAAAGGGAATCTGATTAACTGAATATTTAACTGTGTCTAGCTAAATGCTCTGATCTCACAGCAGGAATGGTCTTGCCAATGGCACTGGAAGACTCACATTCCAGTGGCAGAGGCTCCTGGTCAGTGCGTGCAAGAGCAATGCCAGCATTTGCTTCCAAGACTTTCCTCCTTCCAGGTTTCTGGGGCTGGCCGATCGCCTTTCTCATCGACACATTCTTGCTTGGGGTATGTTCATATACTTAGACCCCATGGTCAAGTCTTGCCAAGGAACCAACCTGTCTATTAGAGCAGACTTCCTAGATCCCTGCCTTGATCTATCTCAAAAGCTTAGTTCTCAGAGGGCAATCATTTCTCTCATGTCAAGCTCTAAGTATTGACAAAACCAGAAATATAGAACACTATGTAGTTAACATATATTCATTCAAAAATATGTATGGAGCACCTTCCCGATGCCAGGGAATAGAGAGATACAGTGATCAACGAGATGAAGATCTCTCTGCTCTGAGTGTCCACTTTCTAGTGGAAGAGAAGGACTATAAGCCAGCAAACAAAGTAATAAGCAACAAAGCATCAGGGAGTGACATCTGCTGTGATGAAAGTTGAGAGAGGGTAGTGTGGGAAATGACCTCCTTTCTCAACAGAAGGGACGGCAAAGTTGAAGACAACGACAGGGAAGCAATGAACATAGCGATCTCAAGGAAGAGCAGCCCCAGAAGAGGACACAGCAAGTGCAAAGGCCCCAGAACAGAGCATGCTCAGGGGCAACGAGCTCAAGGAGCAGCAATCAGGCAGCAGAGGCATTAGCAGGGTGAGCAGCGGGAAGCTCAGCACGTGGGGAGACTGGAGGCACAGGGAGGCCAGACCTCGCTGGGCTGGTGGCAAGAGTGCAGTGAGCAGCTGTTGGAGAGTTGTGATCAGAGGTGACAAATGATTTGATTTACTTTTGTAAAATATCACTGGAGGCTGGCTTATATGGGGACAAGGATGGGAGCAGAGAGACCAGTCAGAAGGCCTCTGGTGCAGCACAGGGGAGAGACGACAGTGGGGCCGAGGGCTGGCAGGGAAGATGAAGAGAAGTGGCCTGTTCAGATCTGCTTTGGAGGTAGAGCTGGCAGTTAGGTTTCAGGTGCCTGTTAGCCAAGTAGAAATGCCAAGCTGGTCACTGGAAAGAAGAATCTAGAATTAAAGGGAGAGTTTCAAATTAGAGATATAAATTTTAAGTCCATCAGCATATACATTGTAGTTAAAGCAATTTGCCTGGATGGAATTGCCCAGGAAGAGGGTATAGATTAAGAAGCAACCCTGGTACATTCTAACATTCCCATCTGTGATGGTTAATTTTAGGTGTCAACTTGACTGGATCAAGGGATACCCTGAGAGCTGGTACAATATTATTTCTGGGTGTGTCTATGAGAGTGTTTCTGGAAACGATTGGCATTTGAATCAGTAAACTTAGTAAGGAAGATCTGCCCTCACCCAATGTGGGCAGGCACCATTCAATCAGCTGAAGGCCAGATAAAACAAAAAAGCAGAGGAAAGCTAAACTTTTTCTGTCTCTCCTGAAGCTGGGACATATATCTTCTCCTGTCCCGGAACATCAGAACTCCAAGTTCTCTTGCCTTAGGACTCTGGGACTTGCACCAACAGTCTCCCAGATTCTCAGGCCTTTGGCCTCAGACTGAAAATTACACCATTGGCTCCCTGGTCCTCAGGCCTTCAGACTTGGACTGTGCTATGCCGCCAGCTTCCCTGCTTCTCCAATTTGCAGATATAGTATTGTGGAACTTTTCAGCCTCTATGATCACATGCACCAATTTCCCATAATAAATGCCCTCTCATATATCTATATGTATATATCCTATTGGTTCTGTTTCTCTGCAGAACCCTGATTAATACACCGGCAGAGAAGGAAAAGCCAGAAAGGATTTCAGGAAGAAGTGGACAACAGGTAGGAGAAAAACCAGGAGAATGAGGTGTCATGGAAGCCAAGAGATGAAGGTGTTCAAAAGAGCAGCCATGATCAACTGTCAGGAATATTTGCAAGAAATTGAGTTAAAGGAGGACAGAAAGGTAATATTGAGATCAGTGATGAACTTGAAAATTAACAGTTTGGCTTTGATAGATTAGATCCCAATTGAGGTAGGTAGAAAAGAAAAGTGCAATAAGGAATTATAAACAATCATTATGGACAGATTTTTCTTGATTTGCTGGGAAAGAGAGCAGAGAGATTGGTGGAAGAAGTAGCCTCAAAAGGCAGGTATTGTTTTAAGTGGTAAGTTTCAAGAGTATAGTTAGTCGTGTCCTAATAAGAATGATCCCATAAACAGGGAAAAATCAATGACGCAGTTCCTGAGGTCAAGGAGATGAGATCTGGAGCACACAGGAAAGGCTGGCCTTTGGCAGGGGCAGGGGCCCACTGCCCAAGGGGAGGGGAGGTAGAGTGCAGCCACAGATGCGGTTAAGTAGGTAGCACAAAGGAGGTTTGCCTTTGATTTCTTTTATCTTCCCTGTGAACTATGAGACCATGTTGCCAGTGAAAAAGAGACAGGAGGAAAAGGAGGTAGAAGAGGCCTGAGAAGAAAATAAAAACATACTAGGATGGCTATATATTGCTGAAGGCAAACCCATGATTTGAGCTCATGAATTTAGTGTGAGCCAGACAGCACCAAATTAATGACAGACAGATCATGGCTGTGGTGGCTCAGGAGAAGGAATGAGAACAATGAGCTGGTATGGTCAGGGAAGGCTTCACAGAAGAGCTAAGACCTGGTGGGGCCTCTACGGATTTGTGTGATTTAGGCGCAAGGAGTACATGGGACCAAGCAAAGCACAGAAGGAGGCATGAACAAAGTCGACCAGTCTGGCTGCAGAGGAATAGTGCAGATGGAACTAGCCATAGGGAACAGTGGAAGGTTCTGAAGAAAGGGCTGATAGCAAGGTTAAAGTAGGATTTGGGAAGATGAATCCAGCATTTGATATGTAGAACAAGTTGTAAGGAGCTTTCTGGCCAAAAGGAGTGGACATAGTTAAGCCCAGGAGCCTGGGATTGATTCGCTACCTCGGTAGGAAGAGGACACAAAGTAAAGACTCTCGTTCTTGGGATGGCACCTTCATCCATTCACCCCATCCTTGAAGATTACATATTTCTTTTGGGGAGCATAAAAAGATGAGAATAATTTTCAAGATGTTGTTAATTTTGAAGTTCCTGGATGAATCAATTCTAATGTCCATCCTCTCTGAAGAAAACAGTCCATCCCCTGAATGTTCATGGCCAAATCAATGCGGTAATAGTGGTGGCCATGGTTAACCCATTGAGTGCTAAAAATATGCCAATAATGTGCTGAGCCCCGCACATGATTATTTCATTCAATCCTCAGAACAACCCTTTGAAGCTGATGCTTTTACTAACCCCATTTGATAAACAAGAAGACCGAGACTCAGAGCAGTTAAGTAAGTTGCCCAAAGTCACACAGCTAGTAACTGGAGGGGCCAGGTTCAAAACTAGTCTAGAGTCTGGGGCCATGCAGCCACTGCCCAGGAAGCCATTGACTAGATAGTGGCCTCGTAGAAGGAAATGCCACAAATGGGAGAGACCTTGGCTCCAGGCTCAGCAGAGAAAAATTGGGCCCAAATTACTTGTGGCCAAACTTAAATGCAGAGTATGTTGGGGGCAAGGGGGATGACAGACCGTGGGCCTCTCCTGTGAGGCCAGGTAGACACCTGTCAGCTGCAGAGACACAACAAGAAAAACAGAAAGAAAAATAGAAGCATCAAAAGTTAGACACAATATACGAGCCTCACTGTTTCCTCATTATACACCATTTTCTCGCCAAAATAATTGCACAGCAAAGCACCAAATCAAGGAATTATTGTGTTATCCTGACACCCAGCTTCTGAGGAGAAGAGATTATAATTATTGGTAAGAAATAAGAATAGGATATATTTCCCCTGGAGACTAAAAGACTTAATATTTTCATTTGTTTGGAGTTTTTTATGTGTCTGTGATTTTACCTTTTCTTCTATGATTGGCTTCTGAGCCACCCATGGCTGAAGAAGGTATCAGTATGTCAAGGACACACCTCGGGGCCCTCCCAGAACAGGCAACCGATAAACATACTTATGTGAGTTGTTATCACTCTGGAGCCAGCAAGCATGATGATAGGTGTATAAAGTCAGATCATTCCCAAATATATTTTTGAAGAAAGAGGAGTTTATTTTGTTTTTCCCAGTAGGTCAGCTTTAGAATCACAAAGTATTCTGGGGTCACTTAGAAAATAAAGAAAACAGAATGTATCCGATTGCTGCCCAGGCCAGGGAAGCAAATCCCCAAATCATACAGAACTAGGAAGGATTTGGTTTCATTAAAAGCAGCCACTAGCATTTGGCCCTTGAAGATGAAAGCAAAAGCCCCTTAAACAGGCTCAAACATGAGCTGAATTTCCGGACAAGTCCCCAGGGTGCCAGGATTGTTTCAAAGGAAGGCATGAACATCCACAACTTCCCAGAGATTTGAAAAAGCAGAGCAGTCACATACATATTTATCCCAACCTCATAGAAGAGATTGGGGCATGAAGAAGAGATTGGGTGCTAAAGAGATGCTTTGATTTAATACTAACAACAACCATGTATGTGTTACTATTCCCATTTTACTGATGAAGAAACTGAGGCCTCAGGGAGGATCAGTGGCCTGCTGAAGTTCATATAATAAAAAGTGGTGGCCACAGAAATCCAACAGAAGTCTTTCTGATATCAAAGCCCATGTTCTTTCTAACACTTAGCAGAAAAATTAGTGTTTCCAAGTCAGTGGGTCAGATTCTTGCCAGGTCAAATCTTTCACATCATCCTAAATCAGACCCTTTGGCCTTTTCCTTTGAGTTCACCGAAGTCTGTGTTCTGCTCTAGCCTCGTTCTCAGAGTCAACTACCAAAAGCCTATGTCCCAGACTCAGTATGTGGGGCAAGAAGCTCATTTACTAATTTGTTCGTTCATCACAGCCTTCCTCCAGAAAGGACAAAAAGTTAGCTATCCAAGCTCTAAGACTCCACAAGAGAACAAAGGAAGTCAGAAATGAAGCCAAAAAAAAGCACGTCCTAATTGATACATGCTTTTATATCTAATAGGCCACAAATCTGGGGGTCTGAGCATTCTAGCATTGATTAAAAAAAGGAAATAAAGAAGAAAGAGAGGAAGGAAGGAAGGAAAGTAGAAAGAAAGGAAGGAAGGAAGGAGGAAAGGAAGATTTATCAGATTCACTATGTTCACAAAATTGTAAAAAAAAAATATACATAAAAAACAGATGAAATAATAACACTATCTCTGACATCCTTATAATAATAGACTAAAGACACATTGCATAGAGCTATTTCACAAATCAGCTCTTATCCTACAGAACATATTAATAAAAGCAGTTCTGCAGAAAGTCAGTGCAGTGCTGTCTCCTAAGTGCAGTCCTTGGCTTTCTGCTAAGACAGCATCAACATCACAGTTTTGGAAGCCTCAGACCATATTCTTTTCTAGGGGACATCTCATACCGGATCTTGGTCACAAGAAAGGTCACAATAGAATGTGTATAAATCCCTGCAAAGACTACCCCAGAAGAAAAACATCTTCCCTATGGAAGTTAGATGTCATCCCCCATAGGTACCTGCCAAAGGTGATTTGGGGAATCTTCCTAAAGGCCCAGAGTCACATCTAAAGGGGTGAAAGTACCATTATTTTCTTTAGGATTATCGCTGGTCCCAGGAAACCTACTTCTTAAGAGTCTATCTCAAATTTCCACCGAAAACAATTCTAAGTGTCCATCAAGTTCTATCTGCTTGTTTAAAGAATTTTAGACATTCAATTTTTCCTCAATGTTCTCTCCTTTGTGAGAGCTTTGGAACCCAAGGAGCATGTTTGTCAGATTTTCAGTCTGAGTTTGTAGTCCAAAATCTGCACACAAGCTTCATTTTCTGCCATGCAATCACCCACTCTCCTTGCTCTCACATCACCAAATCCCACCAGGAACAACGAGGGGACAAAGGGACACACTCACTATCCCTCCAGTGGCTTCTGCCCATGCAGAGCCAGGTCAGGGAGGTGCAGGAGCACAAAGCACCGGGGACAAGGAGTGTCACCATGCACGACTCCTCGAGTCTGTTGTCTGACAAGTCGTAACAGAACCCTCTCTGGGTCTGGCTCTCCCAGGTGGTGTGCACTTGAAAAGGCAAATCCAAGGGCCTTTTCCGGCCGGGGTTTCTGAACGTCTCCATGCTGAGAGGTGAAGCACTTGACATTTGGCTGCCATGCTGTTGTGAGCACGTCTGATTTCGCACAAGGCATGTGGAAATCAGAATGTACCTGTCACAGGTGTCAACCTCTGTCTGACGGGTACAGATCTGGAGAGTGGTCACAACTTGCTGTTCCTCGTTGCAAATATCTTCTTTGTGACCTTTCATCAGCAGATGAGCAGGCGTGAGCCTTTACATGCTAATGTGTCCCTTTATATTCCATGAGTTTCCTTCCAGTTTTAAGGCTGTATGATGGGAATTCATGAGAGACAGTAATGTAACTGGGAGTGAGAACTGTTGTCACTCAGAGCACAGGAAGCATGCCTGGAGATGGCATTGACTTTTTCTGGCCACTAGGATACCAGTGGAAAGTTACAAATTTTATATAATAAGTGAACTTGTCAATCTTTTATACATTTAAGAATATATGATTCAATACCACTTTACATTCTAATTTATTTTATTACTTATTTAGGCATACCCTGACTCATTTGACCAAGGATTACAGATAGCTATTACATTTTACAGGGCAAGGCAATTCTCCTCCTGTGTTAAGTTTTCATAATACATGTTGGACATAGTTGACTGATTACTTTTTAGGGAACACAATTTTTTATTAAGCACACCACTGTTGGTAATAACATGGTTGCCATTGGGAATTAGTAGTGTTCAAGTTGGGGGAAAAAAAGATTTTATTTTGTTTGAGTGTCTGACTACTCCAATGGCATCATGTTCTTTCATTGACGGATGGTGGCTGGAAATTTTTTCCAGCTTTATGAATGTTTAGAATTTTCTCATTGAGTTTGTAAAAAGAGATTTCAATTTTTATTTATTATATTATCGCCTTGGCTTATCAAAACAAAATATATTTCAGCTGTTAAATTTCTTATTGAAATTCCTCACCAAAAATTTACTTTGATATTGTATTCTTTTGTACCTCTGAAACTCTCTAAACCCAAACATTTACAGATAAATATAGAGAACCATGACTAAGATCTGCTTACCCAGAACAGAAAACTCTAGAGTCACAAACTGGAAGAAATACTTACGCAGTAATTTTGATGAACTGCTGCAGGCTGAATGCAGACGAGCAAAGGAATGAGAAACTCCTAGGGGTCACAGTCTTAGTGGGGCCCTACACTTTTATGGGTTTTACCTCCAGGAACCACACTAGGCTCTCACAGTAAAGAGCCAAGAAAGATCTTCTTACAGCTTTCAGAACAGATGGGTAAAAGTAATCATTTTGAAATACATCAGTAACATTCTCCAAGCAAAGGCCTGTTCTCTCAGGAAAAAGACTTTGCCAGAGCCTTAGTTCATATAGGAGAAAGTCCATCTACTCAACACCAGCACCCTCTAGCCTTCCTATCTCACCTAAGGGGAGAAGAAACTAACACACATGGATCACAGCCCAGAAGCACCAAAAGACTAAGCTTTTATCAGAAGATTATAGAATATTTTCCCTTCTCCACATCTACTGCCACATCAATGGGACTCCAGTATAGTAACAGTAGATTGCTACTGAAATAACTGCAAGGTGCAGACTTTACTTAAGGAGGAATTCTTAGGGAAGCCCAAAGAAAATGGAGGAGAGAAACAGAAGAATGCTAGAGAAAACTGAAACCCCTGGCACCTAAAGCTACAGGACACATTAGACCAGCCCAACTTCAAGCTAAATTAATTTTAAATCTCACACTAAAGGCCTTTAACCTCACCTGTTATTTAACCCAATACCTCATGTCCAACTTTTGACAAAAAAATTACAAGACATGTTTAAAAAGCAAGAAAGAACACAGTCTGAAGAAACCAAGCAAGAATCAGAACCATATTCAGTTATGACACAGATCGTGGAAGCATCAGATAGAGAATCTAAAATAACTATGATTGATATTTTAAGAAATCCAATGAAAAAAGTAAATCACATGCAAGAACAGATGAGTAACGTAAGCAATTAAATGAAAACTCTAAGAAAAGATCAAACGTAATGCTAGAAGTAAAAAGGACTGTCATAGAAATTAAGAAGGAAGGCTTTTAATGAACTCATTGGTAGAATGGGCATGGCCAAGGAAAGAATCAGTGAGTTTAAAAATATGTCAATAGAAACTTCCCAGATTGAAATACAAAGAGAAAAAGAATGATAAAAATAGAACAAAACATCAAAAAACTGTGGGACAATTTCAAAAAGATAAGCATAACTGGAATACCACAATGAGAATAGAGAACAGAGCAGAAGAAATATCCAAAGTAATGGTAGCCAAGAATTTAACAAAATTAAAGACT
Source organism: Avahi laniger (assembly GCA_963575035.1). NCBI lineage: Eukaryota > Metazoa > Chordata > Mammalia > Primates > Indriidae > Avahi > Avahi laniger. The sequence goes on from CAUYSK010094934.1 coordinate 9,746, forward strand.
GACTTTAGATCCGGGAAGCTTAGCAAACACCATGCAGGATAAATCCCCTAAAAATCATACCTAAGCATGTCATATTCAAACAGAAGAAAATCAAAGTCGAAGGGAACAATCTTGAAAAAAAACAAAAACCAACAGAAACATCTTACCTACCTATAGAGAAACAAAGATAAGAGTTGCAACAGACTTTTCCGCAGAAGCCATGTAAGCCAGAAGAGTACAGTGAAATATTTGAAGTATTGAAAGAAAGAAAAACACCAAACTAGAATTATATATCCAACAAAATTTTCCTCTAAAAGTGAAAGAGAAATAGACTAGCAGATAAACAAAAACAGAGAATTCATTGCCAGACTTGCCCTGCAAGAAATGTTAAGTTCTTCAGGGAACCTGAAAATGACGTAAGTCAGAAACTTGGATCTACATAGAGAAAGGAAGAGTGTAGGAGAAGGAATAAATAATGGTAAAACCTTTTCATTTTCTTTATTCTTAATGGATCTAAAAGATAACTGCTCAGTAACAGTAATAATGTATAAGTGATTGTAGCAGACGGATAAGTGAAATGCATGACAGCAATGTCATAAGGTGTGGGAGGGAGGGAAGAATTGTGGGAAGACTTTGTTATAAGGTACCTGCACTTTACAGGAAGTGATACAGTGTTATTTGAGGTAGGCCTACATTACTGTGGTTGTAAATGGGCACTGCAAACACTAGAGGAACAAAAGGGTTTAAAAGGATAATTCATATGCTAAGAGAAGAGATAAAACTACTTATATAAAATGCTCAATCCCTGGGGGTTGATGATTTGGGGAACAGTGCTATAATCATCTCCACTGTTTGTTTTACTTTCCCAAAATGGACCTTTTTTCCTAAAAGAATGGGGAATTATTGCTGTAAATATATATTTTTAAAGGTAAAAAAATAAAAATGCTCAATCAAAATGAAGGAAGTCATAAAATGAGAGGAAGAAAAAAAAGAAATAATGAAAAAATACAATAAAAAGAAGTTAAATCATAGATACTAATTCAACTCTATCAATAATCACTTAAAATGTGAATATTGATCTAAATACACCAGTTAAAATACAGAGATTGTCAGTGTAGATTAAAAAATAATGCAAAAATGTATGTTGCCTGTAAGAAACTCACTTTTAATATAAAAACTCAGATAGGTTAAAATTAAAGAGATAAATATTAGACATGATAACACTAAAGAAAGAAATTGTAGCTATATTAATCGCAGACAACATAGACCTCAGAAAAGGGAAAATTATCAGGGATAAAGAGGATACTGTATAGTGATAAAGGAGTTAATTCTCCAAAAAGACGTAACATTCTTTAACATTTATGCACCTAACAACAGAGTGTCAAAATACATGAGGCAAAAAATGGATCGAAGGACAAGGAGAAATGAACAAATCTACCATTATAGTCAGAGATGTTAACACCCCTCTTTCAATAGTTGATAGATCAAGCAACCAAAGAAAATAAGTAAGGATACAGTTGACATGAACAGTACCATAATCAATTTGATCTGAGTGACATTTATAGAAAATTGACCCCCAAATAGCTATACTATGCTGTTCAAACTGCTATAACACAATACCATAGAGTGAGTGACTCATAAACAACTGTGTCTCCTCACAGTTCCGGAGACCGAAAAGTCCAAGACCAAGGTTCCATCAGATTCAGTGTCTGGTGAGGGCCCACTTCCTGGCTCACAGCCATCTTTTTTCTGTGTCGTCACGTGGTGGGTAGGGCAAAGGAGCTCACTGAGGCCTCTTTTTTAAGGACACTGATCCCATTCATGAAGGCTCCACCCTTAGGATTTAATCACCTCCCAGAAGCCCTACCTAGTAATACCATAACCTGGAGGGTTAGGATTTCAACACATGAATTTGGAAGGAAATATAGACTTGACAAATATCAAGTCTATAGCACAACAGAATATACATTTTTCCTCAACTTTACATGGAATATTCATCAGAATAGACCACATTCTGGTCATAAAACACATCTTCATGAATTTAAAATATTACAAATCATACAAAATATGTCCCTAGACCACAATAAAATTAAACTATAAATTAAAGCAGAAAGACAGCTAGAAAATCCACTGAGCATTTAAATAACTCACTTCTAAATAACAAATGGGTCGAAGAGGAAATCTCAAATAAATTAAAACATATTTTGAACTAAAACAAAGTAAAAATACAACTAATAAAAACCTGTGGAACACGGCAAAAGCAGTATTTAGAGGCAAATTTATGCCATTGAATAAATGTATTAGAAAAGAAGAAATATTTAAAGTCAATAATCTAAGCTTCCACCTTAGAAAGCTAGAGGAATAAGAGCAATTTAATCCTAAAGCAAGCAGAAGCAAATTACAGTAAAAGTAAATGAAATTGAAAACAGGAAAATAACAGAGAAAATCAACAAAACTGAAAGCTGGTCATTGAAAAGATTAATAAAACTGATAAACCCCTAGCAAGTTTAACTAAGAAAAAAGGAGAGAGGACATAAGTTCAAAATTATCAAAATTCACAAATATCAAAAATGTAGGAGGGCAAGAATTAATGATTCCATGGGCACTAAAAGAATGCTAAAGGAATATTATAAACGACTTATGCCAACAAATTTTGTGCCTTAAAATAGACCAATTTCCTTAAAAGTCACAAGCCTAACAAAACCCACACAAAGAGAATAGATAATCTGAATAGGCCTGTATCTGTTAAAGGAATTATTAACAACCTTCCAAAAAAGAAAGCCTTAGACCCAGATGGTTTTGCTGGTGAATTCTACCAAACATTTAAAGAAGACATTATACCAATTCTTCACAATCTCTTCAGAAAATAGAAGCAGAGGGAAGACTTCCTAACTCATTCATTGAAGCCAGTATTGCTCCAATACCAAACCAAATAAAGACATTCTAAGAAAGAAAGACTATAGATTCATATCTTTCATGAACCTAGATACAAAAATCCTCAACAAAATATTAGCAAATAAAATCTAACAATGTATAAAAACAACACACCACAAGCAAGTGGAATTCATTACAGGTAGGCAAGGCTGATTCAACATTTAAAAATCAATTAACGTAATCCTCCACATCAACAGGCTAAAGAACACTCATGATCATTATTAATATCATATCAAAAAAAGCATTTGACACAATCCAACACTCATTCATGATTAAAAAAAAAAACACTTTTGGTAAAATAAGAATAGAGGCAAAGTTTCTCAACTTGATAAAGAACATCTATCCAAAAAATTTACAGCTAACACCATAGTCAGTGGTGGGAAACTATTAACAGATGCTTTCCTGTTAAGATCAGAACAGGCAAGAATGTCCCCTCTTACTACTCTCTATTCAATGTTATACTAGAAGTCCTAGCTAGCGCAATAAGACAAGGGAAGGAAATAAGTGGTATACAGACTGGGAAAAAAAAGTTAAACAGTTTTTCTTCTTAGATGATATGATTGCCAATGCAGAAAATACTAAGAAATGACCAAAAAAAAAAAAATCCTTCTGAAACTAATGTGTGTTTATAGCAAGGTTGCTATATAAGCAATAGAAGATAAATGTGCAAAATTCAATTGCTTTTCCATACACTAACAATAAACAATTAGATTTGAAATTTTTTAAAAAATACTATTTACAATAGCACCAAAAATATGAAATACTTAAGTATAAATCTAACAAAATATGTACAAGTTTTATATATGGAAAACTACAAAACTCTGATAAAAGAAATCAAAGGAGATCTAAATAAATGGAGAGATATTCTGCATTCATGGATTGAGATGTCGATTTTTCCCAACTTGATTTATAGATTTAATACAATCTCGCTCAAAGCCCCAGCAAGCTATTTTGTAGATATTGGCAAACTGAATCTAAAGTTTATATGGAAAGGCAAAAGACTTGGAAGAGCCAACACCATACTCAAGAATAACAACAAAGTTGGAGGATTCACATAAAGCACAATAATCAAGACAGTGGTGTACTGGCAAAAGAACAGATACATGGATCAATCAAACATAATAGAGAGCCCAGAAATTGTCCCAAACAAATATAGTTGACTGATCTTGGAGAACGGACCAGAGGAAATTTAAGTAAGGCTAGTGTTTATAACAAACAGCAATGGAACTAATAGACATCCATAGGTTAAAAAAAAGAATATGGATACAAAACTTACACTTTTCACAAAAATTAATTCAAAATGAATCATAGACCTAACTATAAAACTCAAAACAATAAAGCTTCTAGAAGAAAATTTCTAGAAAAAAAATCTTTACATTGAACATGAAAAGCATAATTCATGAAAGAAAAAAATTGATAAGTTGGACTTTATTAAAATTTAAAACTTCCGTTCTGTGAAAGACACTACTAACAGAATTAATACACAAACCACAGATGTCAAGAAAATATTTGCAAAACACATATCTAATAAAGGACTTATATGCAAAATGTACAAAAACCTTTAAAACTTTATAATAAGAAAATAACCCAATCTAAAAGTGGACAAAAGATCTGAACAGGTACCTCATCAAAGAAGATATGAAGATGGTAAATAAGCTTATGAAAAGATATTTAACATCATATATCATTAGGGAATTACATATTGAAACAACAATGAAATACCACTGCCCTCCTATTAGAATGGCTAAAATTTTTTTAAAAACTGATAATAGCAATGCCAGTGATATAAAGCAATAGGAATTCTCCTTCATTGCTGGTGGAAATGCAAAATGGTACAGTCACTTTGTAAGACAGTTTAATGGTTTCTTACAAAGCTAAATGTAGTTTTACCATGCAACCCAGAAATCAAGGGCTCCTAGATATTTTTCTGACTGATCTGAAAACATAGGCCCACACCAAAACTTAAACCCAAAAATTTATAGCAGCTTTATTCATAATCACCAAAAAAACAAAAGCAACCAAGATGTTATTCAGCAATAAAAAGAAATGAGCCACAAAATGACATGGATGAACCTTGGATGCATACTCCTATGTGTAAGAAGGCAGTCTGAAAACACTACCTACTGTATGATTTCATCTATACAACATTCCAGAAAAGGAAAATCTCTAGGGACAATAAAAGATCAGTGGATGCCAAGGGTTAAGAGGAAAGAGACAGGGATAAATAAGTAGAGCATAGGGAATTTCTTATGGCCGTGAATCTTTATAACACATTTTGTATAATACAGTAATGATGGATACATGACATTATGCAATTGTCAAATGTATAGACTTTTGTAGGACAAAGAGTAAAACTTAATGGTTACAAATTTTAAAAAATCATTTAGGAGGCCAGTTGATCCTATGGATGGAATACAGACTATGACAAAAGAATCTAACTGTACTACAAATAAATAAAACATTATCGTTGAAGGAAAAGGTGCTGACTCAAGTAATTTTGGAAATGAGTAGAGTTTTTAAGACTAAAGACAAAGGAACTATACATAAGCACAGTACCCTTGTGCTAAAGTTGTTTCCCACAGGGATGCAGGTTAACAGTTCTTCTTAAACATGTATACTGAAATTAACAATTAAGTAAATGGACACTAAATGGCGGGACTCAGGTTTCTCACTGTTGGAGTAGGACTTCACAGGTAGACTAAGAAGGCTAGAATGATCCATGTGGTAACGGATTAGAGGCTGGAATCATCAATATGAAATCATGGTAAGTTTCATATCCAGTTAGTTTATGAAAAATATAAATACCTATAGGTGCATGCACATATATGAATTGGTATACACACATATATTTCTTTGCTCTATCAGCTGAGAGAACCTAGAATCAACACATCCACAGTAGCAATGAACATACCTACAGCCCAAATCTTGGTTTCTAATACCATTCTCCAATAAAAGGAAACAAAGCTCCTTGGAGAAAAGCCTGATTCTAGGAATGGAGCAAGAAATATACAAGATGATTCTGGAGCATCTTGTAGTGTCAAAAATTAAGGAAGTACTAAAAAAAAATAATAATACTGGGGGTGTATCAAAGAAACACAAAAGCCAACTGAAAGAGCTCCCAATGGCCAAAGCTACAACAATTTGAGCAACAAAATAAAATAGTACTGGATTATAACCCAAAGTAAAAAATAAATATCCATGAGTCTACATTGATATAAATAAATAATAATATATAACTCTCCTATGCAGAGGAATTTTGAATAATTTATATAGATAATCCCTCCTCAGGTGGAGCCTAATTCCTCATCCCTTACATGTAGGCTTCACATAGTGACTTTCTTCTAAAGAGAACACTATGGAACGAGAGAGGGGAAGTCACTTTACAGTGGAAAAACCAAACACATACTACTTCAACCAGGTGATCAAGGTCAACATCATTTTGATAGCATGAATCCTTGATATGATGTGATGAAAATGGCAGTTTACCTCTATGGTACTCTTTCAAGAAAACTATAACCCTAGTCTAATCATTAGAAAAATATCAAACAAATTCTAGTTGAGGAGCATTCTACAATCTAAAGACCAGTAACTTCTCAAAACTGTCAAGGTCATTCAACACAGGAGTCTGAGGAACTGTTACAGACAAGAGGAGCCTAAGAAGACATAACAACTAAATGTATGGTGGTATCTTAAATGAGATCTTGGGACAGAAAAAGGACATCAAGTAAAAATGAATAAAATGGTAATAAAGACTTTAGTTAATAATAACATATCAGTGTCGGTTCAATTATTGTGACAAATGTACCATACTAATGTAAGGCGTTAATAACAAGGGAAACTAGGTGTGAGGTATATGGGAACTGTGTACTCTCTTATCAATTGTTCTGTAAATCTAAAACTATTCTAAAAAATAAAGTCTTTTGAAACTTAAGCTGTATACTTATGATTGTGCATTTTTCTACATATGTAATTCTTAGATTATATTTATTAAATGTTTTAAAAATTGAATAAATTATATGACTCAGAATATAACTTTTGCCATAATAGACAAAGCATCCAATTTTTAACAAATTCAAAATTATTATTATTATGTTTGCCTGTCAGAAAGATAATTAAGATAACCCTTTTATTTATGCATTTATTTATTTCATATTACAGGTAAAAATCTCCTGTAATTAATTAATTCTAAAAAAAAGTTGACTCGTTTTTTGTAGTAATGGCTGGAGGGTAAAATGAGACAATGGACAAAATAAATATTAAGGCAATAGTCTGCAGCAGTGTCCTAAAATATGCTGGCACAATCAATGAGAAGACCTCAGACCTCAAGCTCAGCTGGTCTTAGATGATCTTTTTTCTTCTTCTTCCTCCTTTTTTTTTTGCTTTTGGTTAAGTATTTCATGCCACATTTTCTCATGTGTTTTTAGCATTTGCTCCAGTATAGATCCATATTATTTTATGTCTTATAATTGGTTTTTTTTCCCTGAGCTCTTCTCCCTTTACCTCTGACCTACTGACCCCCAAGTATGAGTTACGTATGACATAAGAATCTCATTTCCCTATGTTGGTAAGATCAGGGTGTACCGATGTCATCATTTGCTTTTGAAGATGGCTGGTTGGCCCATGAGAAGACTGACCTGCCTCTGTCTTCCCCTGCTCTTCCCCTCACGCCCACCAGTCAACAGCTGCCCCAGGGAAGGCAGCAGGAAGGTCCTTTCTGGCTCCTGTTTCTCTGAAGAAAAAGGAAGTAGGATGTCTGTGGCCTGAAGTAGGCTTGGCATTAAATCCTGAAACTACCCTGCCTCCTTCCTGTGACAGAATTTATCCTTAGCCTGCTGTGGGCTGGGTTTTGATTGAGCTCAGAAAAGTGTAGAAGCCAAATAGGACTGAGCACAGCTAAGGAACCTTTATCACTTTGTAGAGGGGCTAAAATGCTGGTAGGCACATATTCGGTATTTGTTGGGTGGATAAATTTATGAATTTAGAAGCCATTGTAATGTTTCACTGATGTGTAACTTGCATAAATCCCTAGAATAATAGTATTTCAAAGCTGCAGAAAGGGCTTAGAGAAAAGTCTTCTAGCTTAACCCTTTTGTTTTCTAAATGAAGAAACAAGCTCAAAGAGGTCACTTAACTTGCTTACAGTCACCCAACTGGCTGATCCATAAACCAGAACTCCTTTTACTATGGCCAGCTTGCTACTTAAATATACTATGCAGGGGTATGATCATATGTCCTAAATATTAGTACACATTTGTTGGTGTGAACCCTAGTTAATCCCTGGGTTCCATCTCTCAAGGCATTGTTTACAACTAGTCTCTCTCTTACTCTCTTTGCCATCTCCCTTTTGCACATTGTGTGACATATTTGCGTATGTGTGTTTTTCCTCTCCCTCCCCAATTATCCTCAATTAGTGCAATATTTAAGGAGGCAATCTTGCTGATCATTACACCTGACCACCAAGAAAAGCGCATCATAAATCTCTCTATGGCTTAAGAGGGACACCTCTGTGTCTTCCAAATCAAATCAGCAAACTTATATCTGACTTTTAAAAATCAGACATTTTTGTTTTTTGGATCAGTGCTTCATTGGCAACATAACTAATTCAATTAACAATCAATTTAATCAATATAAAGAACCCCAACCCTGGTGTTCACTTGGCAGAAATCTGAGTTTCAGGCATGGCGCTTTCCTGCATAAGTGCATTGCCATTGTCTCAGACATAAATTACATGGCTGGCTATTCTTAATGCTGTCTTCATCCAAGGATTTGATTTTTTGTCATCTCTCCTGCTTTAGAATGCATATGTAAACTGTCCCTCTAGTTGAAAACAAATGCCTCATAAGAGCATCCCTTATATTTTGGTATGTTTGGTGGAACCGTGACAGGATACTCCCCCAGCCCAATCAGACCCTGATATACTCAGCCCAAGCTCTGAGTCTTAGTTCCCAAGAGTAGAAACAGTTTTAAATGGTTCCAGAATTCTGTTATGATCAAAATTCTTTCTTCATTAGCTTTGGCTAATAAAAAATTATTTGTTTTAGCCTTCGAAAGTTAACTCTTAAAATGCAAAGCAACTCCTATTACTGTGAGCCAGGAACCTCTTAGCTGTCATTAGCTTATCAACACTGGGTCAGAGAGCCGAGTTTTGATAAAGTGAAGATTTCATAGTCTAGAAAAGAAAGCAATGCCAGAGTAGGTCCTGGAAAGCCAAAAACCAGCAAAAGTATATTAGGGAAACCCAATCAGCATTCCAAATAATCAGTCTGTAGGCCTTTGGATAAAACATGCAATTTAAAGATAGTTGATTGCTTTGTTAATATTAATAGTTTGTGCTTGAGTAATATTATCTACAGTGGAGAGATATTCTTCTTGGCTTCAAAGAGTTTCCCACTGTTGGAAATGCAGGGGTTGGATGGTAATGGTGAGGGGTGTCACTAGATGATTAAGGAAGAGAGTAGTCTAGTGCCTACAGTGAACCACTAGTGCCCATAAAATTAACGTGGGGGTCATAGTCGGTATTGTGGAATGGAATGAAACGGATGGAAAATTTTAAAGTATATTATATGCAGTAAGGATAAATATTGTTTTGTGAAACTTTTAATTCAGTTGTCTCTGTGTGCATATATGCCTAAGTATAACATGGGTATTACGGCAAGAAAAGTAAGCCACTGGTTTAGATGACTTCCGGAAACCATAAACCTGTCTATTCATCTTGCCTCTGTACTTGATTTTATAGCACCTCACCCATCGTAGATGTTCAATAACTGTTATGCATAAAATGTAGTAGAAATATGAGAATCTTAGAGTCTCATCAACTCTGTAAGGTAAGTATTCTGACCTTTGTTTTACAGAAGATGAGATTAAATCACTTGCCTGCATTCAATGACTTGCTCAAGGCCACCTAGCTGATAAGCTCTTATGCCAATATTTGTATCCAGTCAGAACAGGGCTCCACAAGACCAGATACAGCACTACTCCATAGTACTCTTCAGAAGCTTGAGGGTAAAATGGCAAAAATTAAAAATAGAAATTTGTCAAAAATTTTTAGCCAACTAATATTCAATCCATGTAGCCCCTCTAGATATGACAATGATTTCAACTTGGAAATTCCCATTATTAAGATAAACAAAACTCTGAATCGCATAATCTTAAGTGACAGTGCCCAAATATTAGTCCATAGATTGACTACAACATAATCACCGGAGAAGCTTTATAAAAATACAGATTCCCAAGTTTCCCTCTTAGAGAATCTCATTAAAAAGGGATATTTACAAAGCCCTCAATGTTTATGCACAGATAGGTTTGGAAACCATAGATCTAGTTACATTCTCATATTTAAGATCTCACAGAATTTCTAACTGGAAGAAATGTTGGACACCATCTAGCCCTTGGGTGGCAACAGGTTTCACATCGAGTACCAACTGCAAATGACAAATAATGGCTGCTTGGAAGATCAGCAGAGACAAATTCCCAAACAGCACCCAGGCTTGATCGATCCCCAGATAGAGTAACGAATGATGTCTATTATGGATGAGGAGGCAGATTGAATACCTATGATCCAAGCCCTTCATTTTCCAGTCCTGTATGCCCAAAATCACACATTTCAATGACATAGGATTGAAACCCAGTCTTCCTCACTTCTAGTTTGGTGCTTTATTTGTAAAAAGTTCCATTATTCATAATAAGGCTTATTAGAAATGCTGGTTTCTAGAGTGCTTCTAGCTGGTATATGGCAGAAAAAGGCAACATTTACTTTAGTTGAAAGATGAAGGCAAATCTGCCTAATTGCTCCTACTCATTAATGCCTCGGCCACTTTAAAAGACAGGTCGAATTTTTTATTCCATTATTAGCTATGAAATTTTAAATACTGAGATCCATTGAGAATTAAACAAGAAAAATTATACGTTAAAAAAGAAGGCCTAGAACAGTTTCTGACTTGGGTTTCTGACTCGGGTTTAAATTCATACTGAAGAATATATGACTGATGTAAGATCTTTTCTTGAAAACGGGGTTGACAGAAGTGTAGAGCATGAAAAACAAAAATTACTAGAAGCCTGAAGGGAAGAGGAAACATCACTGAGGGAAGGAAAATGTACAAGAGAGAGAAACTACAATACACAGGGAATCTGTCCACTTCACAACTGTGCCTAGAACAACTATGATAGGGTTGAAAAAAGAATAGAAGTCAGAAAATGTGTCCCCTCACAGCTGGAGCTTTAGCCAAGTTACTGCTTTAGCATCCATTTCCTCATCAGGAAAATATGGGTAACAACTCCTATCCCTCAGAGTTGTTTTGAGAATCGTGAAAAATCTTATGCTCCAGAAAGAGGCCAGCACAGTTTCTGGTGTATATTAATATAATTCCTCGGCAAATACTTATTTAATCAATGTGCTGGGTTTGGGCAAAGAACTTTATATGTACTTAGAAACTTTTCCATGAAAATCAAAATTGAAGTCTGTTCAACTCAGGGCCCTATCTGAACTGAAAGCCCATGCAGTCATCCAAGACCAAAGCCGAAGGGAGTGGTCTCAGAAGGTAGCAATGTGTTATAGACCCAGGGAGCCCCAGCTAATCACAGGGTGAAAGAATTTAGAGATGGGACAGACCTCGGAGACTAGATTCAGCCTGGTCGTTTCCAGACAAGGAAACTCCAAACCACCCGTACCTCAGGAAGCGTAGCCCCCACCCCAGCTTCTGTAAGCAGTGTCTGGGTGGCACCTCAGGAAAACATGTATTTCTGGCACTGGAAAGCTCCATTTGCAGATTAAACGCAAGGCTTTATAGGGAACTAAACGTTTTGACTTCATCCCTTCTCCAGCATGTCTGCCGAATATTTCCAATAGGTACTTTGGAACAACACCTATTCTGAGGTGATATGGGTAAATTGCAAAAACATTAATTTACTATTAACATAATTACAGGGTTTTTTCTGCTCTCTAGAATTTGTTTAGTGCTTGGGGCCAAATCCCTTTCACTCTCACAATAACTCCTTTGTTTTAAAAAGGAGATACTGCAGTGTCTGGCTGGTGGGGGGAAGTGCCCTTTGAAATCTCCTGTTATCACAGTCATAAGCTGCCCCTAATCAGAAGCAGGGCAATAAATAGACACAAGTTCCCTTTAAAATGTCTGCAGTTTGCTAAGAATTAAATGTCTTCCTTTACGTCTCTCCTCAAAATATGTTTTTTAAATAGTTGCTCAGTCCTAAGCTTTCCCTAATAAGGTTCCATTTAAATAAATTTGGAAATATTTTCCTTCTTTTAAAGAAAGCCATTCAATTTGGAAATGTCAGATAAAAATACATTATAAGGCTATCACCTATTTTCAGCGATGTTTTTTCCATGCTCTTGCTTTTCCTTCCTTTCTTTCTTTTTTCTCCTTCTGTTTGCTGTTCCCAGCAGCTTCTGGGAGCTTCCTCACCCAAGAGGTTCCGGCTCATCAGATCGCAAACAATTTCATCTGTTTTCCTGGCTGTAGCCATTATACGAACAAAACTGGCCCCCATTGCCCAATACAGCCCTCCTGAGTCACCCAGCTCCCCAAACCCCAGCCGAGACCATGTGACTCAATTGCAACCAACTTGCCCTTAACTTTGGAAAATCAGCCACTCTCTTCCTTGCTGTGCCATGTCAAAATTAAAGAGTAAACAGAGGTCCCCCCAATCCCTCTGATTGCATTAATCATTCAAATGACGTATTAGCATTCTTCAGACTCTTCTGTTGTGCTTCCAAATTAACACCTCCAGGTTCAAGGGAATAGAAATTAACTGAATTATCTGGCAGCCCCAGATGTCCTAGCATGCTCTTCTTTCTTGCTGATTTAATATGCCTGAAGAACAGTTATGAGGCAGAAACACTGCTAATGGTCAAGAAATAATTTATGACGTGTGTAACTGACAGCCTTAGCCCTCCTCCCACATTCCAAAGTTGCCCGGATTCCAGGTGAGCCTCGGCTGCCCCGGGGACCTCACTGCCATTGGCCATGGCCACCTCACTAAAGCTAGGAGTCCAACTCCCCAGAAGCAGCTGGAGACAACCCAGAAGCAGAGCTCCAGAGCTGGCCTGACGGGTCTGTCTCAGGGAGCAGGAAAGGGTGGAAGAGCAGAGCCCCTGGGATCCAAAAAGGGGCCTCTCTGGTATTTCCCAGCTCTGGCCAGGAGCAACCATCTTGTCAAGGCATGAAAAGGATCAGCGATTCCTCAGAGTTGTGGAAGGGCTTTTTAGAACATTGATGTAATCCTTCACAACAGAAGCCTGTTTCCCTTGGGGGTTAATCCTGTCATTTGGGAGTGTCTCCCGGGCATTAAGCCATAATTGCTTGCATAACTCTAAGAGGCAAACAGGAAGCTGGAGCACACACACATTCATAAGCTTCCTAGAGCAGGCAGGTCCCATCCTTGGCGTTGCAGCCCCTTCCAGACCAAAGCTCCATCCCCCCACCCATTCCGAGGGGCACCCCAAGAGAAGGAGGAAGTCCAAGGGTTCACACAAGAACCTCACCCCATCCCAGCTCCCAGCTGCCTGGCTGTCCCCAGGCAAGGGGTAGGGGGATGAGAATAAGAGGAGGGTCAGCGCACGGCATCACCTGAACACGGGGGCCTCGTGATGACAGGCAGAAATTCAAATGCTTTCTCCACGCCTTGGTGGGAACTGAAACATCAGATGTTTATTAAATGCCATAGCGGTGGCGACTACTTTGCACAGTGAGCCCAGAAGTGTATGCTGTCACTTTAAAAAAAATTGAGCCGATGCCAGGCTAGTCATGGTAATGCTCCCATGGCATGATTAGATTCATGCCCAGGGTTGTATTTGCATATGATATTCAGGGCATGATTTTTTTATTGTTCTTAATCAGAGCCGAATGTCAACAAAATAAATGAAGTTGCGAGTTGAAGTGAAATTTTTATCACATCAGGGATGTGCTTTTTCTCCCATTTATCACAGCCCATATTGAGAGAGTGAAATTTTTTGAAAATGTGGTAATCAATGGAAGAGCTCCATATGGCAGGGATCAAAGGTGTTACATAGTGTGTGGTTCTGCTTTATTGCCAGCCAGTACTGTTAATTGGACAACAAGATCAGAGGCAATATTAAAATCCAATTAAATTGATATGAACAGATTGCCAAGTGATGTACACTAATGTATAATTGAGTATCAAGCAAATGCAAGTCCCCGTCTTCTGCTCCTACCTCCTGAATAAATGATGGCGCCATAGAGGACAGAAACAAGTTTGCACATTAGCTGCACAGCTCTGGGCTCTCATTTGTTACTTTCAGAGTTGATGACTTTTGGTTTTCCTCCTAGTCTGTCTTAAAGAGACAGACCCTTTCCCTGTCCCCCAAGCCCCTACCCTTTGCCCCCCACCTGGGGTGAGTTTTCTTCCCCGAAATCATTTTCCCCTTTTGGGGCTTGGAAATGAAATCCATGTTTCATATGCTTCATTACATGTCTATTATATAGCAGGTCCTAAAGAGCAGTGCATTGATAATATATCGTGCTAGTTGTAAATGATCTGTCCATCTGGAGCGGCACGCTAACACATTTCTAATGCCGTTTCCCAGATATAAATTATAGCAGAATGTTTCTCAACCCAAAAGGAAAGGGAAAGTAAGCAAGCCAAGCCCTGAATGAGCACTGTTGGAGTACCTCCGCACACAAAGAAGGACCAGAGCCGCAGCTGAAAGAGCCAGCTGAGCTGTGGATCCCTGTAGTGGATCCCATGGTCGGAGCTGGCTGACTGGTTACCAGCAGGAGCTGAAGTGGGCCTCCATTCATTCCTCTCCAAACAAGGCCGGGAAGGGACGGAATGGAGAGGAAAGCAGTCCCTCCCACTCAATTAGAGCAATTAGCTCACAGGCCGTACAGGGGCCAGGTCTGGCTGAATAGGATCCCCCTGCCCCACGGTTTGTTATCCGAGCTGAGCTCACACAAATTAATGAGGAGAGGGAATGAGTAAAGCCAAGGGCTGTTGCTGGCAAACACTCTGGGGGCCTCGTCCCTTCCTCCTGTAAGAACAGCCCCAGATTACCCCCAACAATAAAACCTGTTAACTTATACAACTTTGCTTAAGAAACAAGCCTGATGGGACGTTGGCAGACTTCCCTGCTGCCAACCGAGAACTATTGTGGGCAGCCTCGGGCTTCTCAGGACTTAAGCGCATGATGGAATGGTAAACGAGGGAGCAGACTGTTTATTCCAGCAGCCAGATTGTCTCTGGCCATAAAGTTCTGTGTTTGGAAAGTTTTTTTTCCTCCCCTGTATATTACCAAAAAAAAAGGGAGAAAGGGGTGAGCAAAGATTATGTTTTGTTATTTTTAATTCAAGCTGCTCAAAAAAAAGCATCAACCTTCCTGATTTCGAATGGACTTTGCTAATACGTAAGCCCATTTCAGCACTGCAGAAAGAGGAAGGGGAGGAGGCGGCCAGTCAGAGCTGGGGAGGTGGGTGTTCGTAAAATAAATTCTAAGGAATTAGGTTTTAACTAGTTTGGAATTTGAGTTGCAAAATTAAGCACATGTCAAATTTTGATCAAACATTTATGGCTCTTTACAAATAAGTACACACTTTTGAAGATTAGATTTTATGTGTGGGCCTTAAAAAAACTGAGATGGTATCTATACTTATAAACCAGTTTGAATTTTCTTTATTTGGCTTACATTAGTCAAAACAAGTGGTGGATTCCTAGTCAGTAGCTACTTACTAAGCAATTGTTAAATCAAAATGATGTTTTGCTTTCTTTTCCCCAAATCCTCCTGACTTAGGTCCAAACAGCCTCAATTTGCAATTCACGTTGAAAGTGGAGCAAAGAAACTCCAAGTGAAGTCAGACCTACCACACACCCAGCAATACTGCTGAAATCTGGGATTCTGCCCACATGCACCACAACAGATAAAACTGGTGAAGCCTGGTGTCCTATTAAGTGAGGAAAGTGAGGCCAGACCATCTTCTGCCTAGAGCAGAGTTATGCTTTTTAACAAGGCAGGCAGCTCAGGGCTGTGACTCCTCTCCATGGGAAGAGCTTCCCCACAAGTAACAGAAAGAGGGGCTCCCTGCATGGTATCCAAAGGTCTCCTGCGACTAAAATGAAGCAGTTTCTAGAACCTGCTGTTTCACCTGAATTTCCTGGTGCCTACTTGCCCATATCATGAAACCTGGGTTGCCTGAAAGCAGTTCTACAAAAGGGAGAATCACAAAGAAGACCCTAAAATATATAGTGGAACTTAATGATGTTATAGCCAAATAAATTAAATAGCTTACAACAAACAAAAACAAGTCGTCTGTCTTGAAATAATATCAGCCTCACTTGGTAACAAGGCCCCAATATTCCTAGGCCTGTTCTAGTGCTCAAAATGTGGAAAACCAAACAACTGAAGAATCGGGTGATGTGGACATCAAAACACCTCTCATTTATAGACCCAATCCTGGGTGCCTATCATTGTGCAATGCATCGTACAACCTTTCTTCTTTTACTCCTCATAACCTACAAAGTGAGAAAAGTTATCCTCATTTTTCAGAGGAAGAAATTGAATCTCAGAGAGGTTAAGTAACTTCCCGGAAGTCACCCAGAGGGAGAGACATAATTGAAATTTAAACACAAACCCGCCTGACTTTAATTCTTTTTTTTTTTTTTTTTTTTGAGACAGAGTCTTGCTCTGTCACCCTGCTAGAATGCAGTGGTGTCATCATAGTTCACGGCAACCTCAAACTCCTGGGCTCAAGCAATCCTCCTGCCTCAGCCTCCCAAGTAACTGGGACTGCAGGTGGGTGCCATGATGCTCGATTAATTTCCTTTTCTATTTTTAGTAGAGATGGGGTCTTGCTCTTGCTCAAGCTGGTCTCGAACTCCTAAGCTCAAGCAATCCTCCCACTTCAGCCTCCAAGAGTGCTAGGATTACAGGTGTGAGCCACCACGTCCAGCCTCATATTTTATTTTCTTATTTCTATCTTCCACAATCCAGCATCCCAGAGTTAGTCTGTAAGAAAAGATCAGTCATTCCAAAGTCTAAACTGCAAATCCCAACTCACCATCACATAAAAACCTGGATTCAAGATGCTTAAAGAAATGAGAATTATTCCTGAAAATGCTAAGGAGAACCTTGGAGCTGGTTCTGAAGACAGTGCATCAGAAATCAGTGTCAGGATTTCTGTTAATGCATATCATGGTTTCAGGTGAGTCACAATTCTCCCTCTCTATGTCCTTCTACTTCCTCTAGGAACAGTGGTACCAGCAACCTACCTGTCTCTATTAAATGTGTATTTGTTCTAACTATTGAAATCACTTTAAATTCTTCAAGAAAAAAAAAATCCAAACAAATCACCATTCTTATTGTATAACCACGTTGTAGTGATCAGGACTGTTCACATTCATTCTGATTTTCCTCTTTCCAGGCAATATGGTAGAATTTGAACTTGGGTGTAGCTATGTGTCCTGTCTCTGCAGTGCAAAAGGTGATAAGTGTCTCTTCTGAGCAGGAAATTTAAGAGCCAGCATGATTCATTACGTCCTTTCCCCTTATGGCAATGATATGAGAGAACATGTTGAAGTTGAGCCTCCAACGGCTTAAATCCTGAGTGACTATGACGAGCAGAGCCTCTCTGTGCACGCACAGTGGAAATGCAACGTAAGCAACATAAGCATAAAGTCAGAGATGTCTGGAGTAGTTTGTTACTGTAGCATAATTTAGTTCCCCTGACAGGTACAAATCCCACTGAAGGCCTGCTGCTGGAGAGTAGCAACAGGAAGAAACAGGCTAGAAAGTAACAAAATCAAATGAAGAAAATCCATTTATTTAAGAAACATTTATTAAAGTGCCTATTTTTGTAACATTGTGTGCTAGTATGCTAGAGATACATTGTTCTTCCTGAACTGGGAAATCCAAAAGGGCATTTTCTATTAGAATAATAAGCAGTGTTCTTTCAAGAATCTGATTTGAAATTGTAAAAATATTTGGTTTTGGCAGATATGTCTAATTACCAAAATCTACTTGTTGTCTACAGAAAAAAAAAAATCCCCCTAAAATTATCTGCAAATCTGCCTTTGAAGTGAATCTGCTTAGACGTTTCCATTCTCTTTAAATCTCTGCAGTTATTCATTTGTAAAAGATGGCTAACTACACCTAACAGAGAAAAGGCTTCAATCTAGATGTACTAAAACATTCCAGGACAGTGAGCATTTTTATAGACTTCTGCTAAAGGCTAATATTAAAGATCAGTATTGAAAACAAAAAAGTAGATTCCCCCTCCCCATGGGGAATTCCCCATGGGGAATCAATCTTTATTATCACTTTGGGCCAAATAAATAAATAAGCAAACTTGTGGTTTCCCCATTAAATAGAGTTTACATAAATGTCAGTTTTGTTTGTAAGAAAAACAATTGTCCATTGTATTGTGTTCGCCCTACACACAGCTTTATTCTCCTTTTCATCTCCTATGGGCTTTATTTCCCAGTGCCAGTGAGGTTTTCACATTGCTAGGCAGTGGCTGGCCCACCATAAATAACCTAACAGTATGCAGTCTAAAACCTTAGGAAAAGCATTTTTAGGAGAGTTGGCAAAAAAAAAAAAAAAAGTTATGTGAGAAAATGTCAAATTCCATAGTCTGATGGCTATTTTTTCAATTATTTTCAATTTGTATAATTGTTTATGAAATTGATTTGCCTTAATTGAGCTTTTTCATATATTGGATAGAAATTCATGTTTTTAAATATAAATGTGTATGTGTATATGTGTGTGTATGTATAGTATATGCAGGCAGGAGACATTTAAAAGCCAAGTTGAAGAGCATGTGGTGTTGGTGGCAAGTCTCAGGGCAAAGTTAGAGAAATGCCGCAGAGTGGTCAGAACAGCACTTGTTGGGAAAAACCCCAGCTCAGCCACTTCCTGGCCCTGTCCTCTGAGCGAATCCTTTCACTTCGCTGGGCTTCTGTGATCTCCCTTAGAACAAGGAGATCACGCCAGATGCTCTCAAATGCCCCTTCTTGCTTGTTCATCCACAGATCCACTCCTGAAGCTGCTTCCAGTTTATAAATGTTATGGGGTAAATTGAAAGTCTGTGTGGCTAGGATTCCAGGTGGGTAGAAATATGTTAGCCAACAGCAAAAAGGGAAAACCCAAATGTGAAAAAAGTTATGATATCAGAATGGCAGAACTGCTAAAGACTTTTCTTCTTTTTTTCCCGAATTTACTTAATGTTATTGCTCTATTATTTTTATAATTTTATAAATCAATACAAATTAAATGAATAGAACAGTTTGTGCAGAGGGCAGTGTTAATAATTACCCACAGAGGATGTCAACGCATGAACACAAACCCTTCCTTATCTTTACAGGCACACAACATATTTACTGCACACCAAATCCGTGTGATCATCAACTCTAATTTTTCAGTGGCAAAATTCTCTAAAGCAACACAATTTATTTGTCTGAAGATGTCAAATAAACTAGCTTGACAAACACTTTTGTTATTCAATGGTCTTCTGTGGCATCACACGCACTATAATAAATGTCTAATGTCACCCGATCTAACCCTGTCCACTCGTGCACACATGCTTGCAGATATGGCAAAGTTGGCATTCTCAGGTTAATACTTATGACAAAGGTCATAAAAATCATATTAAGCACAAGTGCACAGGGAATTTAGGTCTCTCTCTGTTACCTTATTCTCTCCCACTGTCCAAGTTTTGACAACGTAATGCGATTACATAATAACTCAGGGCAGGAAGTAAATCAGACACCATACCGGAAACCCAGGTGAGGTCCCCATGGAGTTAGTTATCCTGCCTGCATGTGATGTCACACAAGAAACACACTGTCAAGCATTTTGGAGCCCTGAAAACTCCCCCTCAATTCCCTACCTCACTCCCACCCAACCAAAAGCAGTCTTCCATGGGAGAGATGATGCTACTGAGAAAACAGTATTTTCCCCTTATCATTATATGCTGATAGTAACACTGAATTGTTTTAATCAACAAAGAACTTTATAGTCCTCAGAGCCAAAAGTCAGCTACCTCCTTCTCAGTGCATTCTCGTTGTCTCAAAATAATCCCAAGAAGTACTTTTTTGACCCCTGGCTATAAGAAGTCAAGGTTTCAAACCATCTTTCCTTCACAATATTTGAAGTTTTCACATGAATTCTACATTCCACAAACCAGGAGCTCCCCAGAAAAACAGGCTCACCCAGTGGCTCTGAAACCCCTACCTGCAGGACAGGATCCAAAATCTGGTTACTGCAAATACTTCTCTGAGTTTCACAAAGAAAGAAAATGCAACTGACATACCCCCTAGCCCTCCTGCAGTGAGACTTCAGTGTTGACATGCTTTCTCCTACCTCAGCAAAATAAAAGTGCACAGAGCAGGAGGCCAAAGGGGGGTCTTGGCAACAACCAAAAGAATGAGACACCCATTTCAACAGCTTTTCCCTGCTCGTGAGCTTCAAAACTTCATCTCATTCTTGTTGTGAAGGTGGTTCCTGTTTTCTCCTCCAGCTAGTGGTGTAGCTTTTATAATAGACAAACACATTTTTTTTTAAAATCCCTGGTCTTGTCACATTTTAGAAAATCCTTGTCCATCTAAGACTGGAAGATCCTTAAAGAAGGCAGGGGACTGTGAAGGGAGGAAATAACTGGAACAAAAATTGCCTGAGAATCACTGTATTGGCCAACATATCACAGTGGTTACTCACCTGAATTTGAAGCCAAGATACCTGGGTTCTAATCTCAGCTCTACCACTTATCAGCTTATAATCTTGAGCAATTTATTTCATCTTTCCATGTCTGGGGTTTTCACCTGTGTAATGGGGATAATAATAGTGCCTTCTTCACTGGGTCACTATGAATACTTATGATGGTACCTGGTACTATCATGGTAACTGCTGTGTCTTAACTATTTATCATTGCTGCCAGTCAGCCATTGTATGTCTTTGGATAAGTAATCACTTCACCTCCTTGAGACTCCAAGTACAAAATGAACTTAGTAAGATCCTAATCCACCCAATTTACCTCACACGGTTGTTGAAAAGATCAAATAACCCAATTGTTATGAAAAGTTCTTTGTGATAGAAAAACATTTCATAGTAATATCTGTAATATATTGCTTTTTAGTATAATAACATCATATCTCAGTCAAGGAAAATCAAGTCCTTTGTTTTAAAGGAATTAAAAAGGAAAAAAGACCAGTCCTGGGTTGGCCAGAGACTCCATCACAGGCCAAGTGGAGGAGAAGACTCTAAAGGGAATGTGCCCGCCCAGTTTTCACTTCCAACAGTACTTCAGTCCCACTCTCTGGAATGAACTGGGGGAAAGGATGATATATCTGCATCACTATGGCTCTAGGCAAGTCCCTTGTGTTTGCTCTGAGTGGCGAGATCATATACTTTCTGCTCAATTCTGTCTTACAACAAGAGTACTCTGAAATCAGAGATGTTTTGGGCACTGCCAGTAATTGCTATGCAATGCAAATTCTGACCCCAATGACTGTTACGGGGGATTGGCAGATGCTGCTTCCAGAACTGCCTAGTCCCAGTAGCTGGGTAGGCCAGATGATGACTTGGAGTTTGGGCCTCACACAGGCAAGCCACCAGCTCACACCGGATATTGGTTGGACTGAACTTCTGAATTGAAATGACCAGTCGTGCTGCTGCCAGACGAACAACAACCAGATGCCAAACGAGCCAACTCCATTGACACTCCTAGTCCATGCATCTTCCACTTTTTATTCCGCCAACACGATGCCTTGCTGATACCCACCCTTGACAGTACAACTGTTTATCTTCTCTACACTGTCCCCTCCGTCTCTGCCTCCCCACAGTACTGTGTCCTGGGCTATCTGTCTCATTCCCACGCACATCAGAACCCACTTCTGTTTCCAAACCATTCATGTGGTTGTTAATAATCGGAGTTTTTCCTCCTAGTAAAAAACTCATACCCCTCCTTTTTTTTTAAATTTGCCATGCATAGAAGGACAACTTTATTATTACATATTTATGTACATAATAATACTAATAACCAACATTTATTAAGTTTACTCTGAGCTGGCACTGGTCTCAGTACTTTATATAAATTATCTCAATCCCAAAACCAGTCTATCAGGTGAAGACTATTATTATTCCCTTTCGTAGATGAATAGACTGAAGCATATAGACATGCCGAAGGCCATACAATATTCATGTGGGACATCTAGACACTGGTAGAATCATGATATGAGCACAGGAAGTCTGATTCACAGAGCCCCAGATTTCTGAGGGAAATACAATATACTATAACATACTCACATGGGGACTTGTGTCTTCACAATTGTGAAACTCAAAGTAATTTCATTTCACACCAGCTCCCTGGGGATGGTAACTCAGGTAGATTTGTCTTAGATCCTTTCAAGAAACATAAGAAAGGACCACTTTAAGGCTCTTTGAGCTATATAGCACAGGCTCTTGGTTTAACCCCAATGATCCATTTTCACGCATGTAACTACGTGTAACTATAGGAATATTCTTCCTTGCTGTGTGCAAACTTCCAGAAACATTATTGCACCTTCCAAGTGGATGTCATATTTTTGCCCATCAGAATGTAGTCAATAAATGGTCAAGAATGTGTCGTGCCCCCTGGAGATCCAGTGGTGAAGACGGCACTCATGGACTCTGCCCAGATGGAGATTATTACAGTCCAGTAGAGAAGACAGACATTGACATCAAGTAAATGATTATAAACAATTAAGGGAACAATGACAAGAAAGGAAAGTGCTCTAAAGAAAAATATAGGATGCTTTTGAGAAAATGAAGGGAGAGAGAGAGGTAGCTAATTTCCTTTAAACCCATGGCATCCTTCTTGGAATTTGAACTGAATGCTTTCAAAATTGCCCCAAATCCTGAAATCACTTAATAAATATTTCTGAATTAATATCCTAGACAAGGGAAATGAGGTAATGCTTGCAAACCAGAGAAACACGTGGCAGTTTCTTTATACTCCCAACGTTGGGAGAAAGTTGAACCGAGCTAGAACAGAGAATGACAAGAAATGCAGGGCACACTTTGCTGTGGTTACAGCCCTAGCCACACTAGTTGGATTGTTTTGGGCCTCACTTTCATGAGGCTTAATACAATCAGGAAGGGCTTAGACGCCCAGCCAGGATAAATACCCCACCAGGAGCCTGATCAAGGAGAGAACCAAAAACCAAGGGGCCTGGGCTCCCTTGCGGTGCCCAGACACACATGTGGGCGGCTCCCCCAGCCAATAATGCTGCCCCCTCTGGCGGCTCCCCACTCCCACCAATCAACACATTCTTAAAGTAGCCTGGGGCTGCAGAAGCTCATAATCAGACCTGGGTTGGATTGCAAACATCCCTATACTGCCAGTGCTGGCTAATGTGATTAGGCACAGAGCATTAGCCAAATAAAAGGGATGGGGAACAAGGAGCCAGAAAGACAAGGAGCCGGAGAGAAGAAAAAGAGAGTGCAGTCTGCATAAGAGGGGAAGGAAGTGAGAAAGGCCTTGTGTCACCCCCGAAGAGAGGAAATTAAAAGTCAAAGGAGCACAGACCCACATAATTTATTGCTCGGTCAAACGGCCAGTCAGGCAGTCAACAAATACTGAGCACCTAGTATGTGTAAGTGTTCCCTGCCCTCAGCTGGCTCACAGCCTACCGGAAGGCAGACTCAAAACAAATGCCACAGACTCCCATGATTAAGGCATCCACCAAGATGGTACACACTTTCATAACAGACTTTTTTGGAGGAGAGAATGAATGAATGAATGAATAGAAATAAACAAACAACTACCCTACTATCGTGTTACTTCTATGTGAAAACTTACTGGACTATGGTGCCCAATTGTTTGGTCAAACACTAGTCTAGATGTTGCTGTGAAGGTATTATATTTAGATGAAATTAACATTTAAATCAGTAGACTTTGAATAAAGCAGAGTATCTTTCATTACATGGGTGGGCCTCATCCAATCAGTTGAAGGCCTTAAGAGCACAAAATGAGGTTTTCTAAAAAAGGAGGAACTCTGCCTCAAGACTGCAACACTGAAATCCTGCCTGAGTTTCCAGGCTGCTGGCCAGCCCTACAAATTTTGAACTTGCTAGCCCATACAACTGTGTGAGCCAATTCCTTAAAATATCTACATACCACTTAAAATCAAGGTGTCATATAGGATACATACATACAATAGAATATATATACACACAATATATATGTAGGTGACATATATATAGGATGTGTGTGTGTGTGTGTGTGTGTGTATCCTATTGGTTCTATTTCCCTGAAGAACCCTGTCTAATACGTCCATTAAATATGCCCATTGATTGGAAGGCAGGCCAAAATTTCAACAATGTTAAAATGTAAAAAATTGTGCTTCTTAGAATTCAGGAGATAAGGTCATTGCGATTAGTTTAACAATTGCCAGTGTACTGAGGATTGCCAAGAAGAAACAGAGGATGCCATGGGAGTCAGCACACAAAGACCCACACGAACCTGGGGGCATCAGAGTGCCAGGAGGGCAGGTACGTGAGGCGTGAGGAGGCAGCACCAGCCAGCAGACAAGACAGGTTCAAGTGGCAGAAAAGAAAGGAAGCATTCTGGCAAAGTGCAAGGAACCTGTGTGTGCTGTCCACAGACTCCCTCCCACCACTCAAAGCCATGACCAAGTCACACTGCCCCAAAACCCAGACCCCTGGATGTGGCCCACCAGCCCGTTCTCCAGGCGTGGGGAGAGCAGAGCTTCTCCCCAGTGGGCTAAGGCCCCCAGCATTTCCATGTGAGAAGGAAGGCTGGGAGCCCACCGCCCACTTGCACAATCCCGAAAGGGTTAATTTTCAACTTCCCCCTTCCCCCAACCCTGTAAGTAGTGGCAATCTATTCTAATCATTTCCATTTCTATTCCTCTTTAATTCTCCCATTGCCCTCTTTGTTTTCATGACCTGTGGGAACCTGAACTCCAGCTGGAGGTAGAGTCTGCCTTTATACTTAAAGCAGATATTTAAGCAATTATCCTGTCACTGGGCCTTGCCTTGCCTCCTCCATATGGGTCGCTCCCAAGCAAGGCATTTGGTTTCTCCTTTGTTCCTGGCACACAGAGTAAAATTGTTCCAGAAAGCCCTTGCCCTTGAGCGACGGGACTGGGAGGATGGCGGTAAACCGGGCTGGGGATCTTCAATGTCAAAAAGGAGGCAGGGAATGGTGATCTCGCTGCTGCCAGCCTCCTGGGCTCTGCCCACCCCATGCTGGACGTGCTGTCTCCTTCCAGCAGCACAGTCTGGGACAGGACTCCTGTCTGCTCCCCGCCACAGAAGCTCAGGTGGTGGGAAAGAACAGGGCTGTGATGACAATAAATAAATAAATGATAAATAAACTGATACATTCTGATAAATTCTGCCTGCTGCCCTGATGCTGCAGGTACATACTCTTCTCCAGAGCTCCCCTGACCCAGCAGTAGGAGCCAGGGGTCAGGCAGCCGAAGAAAAAGCAAGTATAGCCCCATCAGTTTTTCTGGGACCTGAATGTACCACCTCAAAGAGGGTGTTCACGAAGAGCCTCTGGCATTAGTTTCCTGTAGCTGGGTGGCTTAAAACAGCATAAGTTTATTCTTTCACAGTTTGGTAGCCAGAAACTCAAAGCCAGTAACACCAGGCTGAAAGCAAGGTGTCCGCAGAGCCACACTCCATTTGGGGGCTCTAAAAGAGAATCTGTTTTTGACTTCTTTAGCTTCTAGTGGTGGCCAGCATTCCTTCGCTTGTGGCAGCAAGCCACTGCAATCTCTGCCTCCTTTGTCATATTGCCTTTTCCTGAGTGTGTCAAATCATGCTCTGCCTCTCTCTTACAAGGACACTTGTGATTACATTTAGGGCCCACCTGGATAACCCAGGATCTTCTCCTCATCTCAAATCCTTAATGTAACCCATCTGCAAAGACTTTGCATATGAGGTAATAGTCACAGGTTCCAGGAATTAGGAGAGGGCCATTGTTCAGCCTACTGTACCTCCTTATACCAATCTTATGCCCACTTATCACAGAGTGAGAGATGGGCCTGACAGGGAGGGTGGGATGGACTTCTCTCCATCCTGAGTTCCTCGGTGTTAAGGGATGAGCATGGGCCAGCTCCTCCAAAGAGTGGAGTGGTTGGACTTGACCATCCCCTTGTCAAAAACACTACGTAGATTTAGGTCATGAAAAGAGGTCTGAGCTAAATCTAATACCAAGCCACTTACTAGTAAAGTAGCTTGGAACAAAATGTGGCCTTGAACAAGTTAACCTGATGTCTCTAAGCTTCAGTTCCCAAATCTATAAAATGGGCACAATAATCTCTGCTTCGGTGAGGGTCGTAAGGATTTATCTAGTATTTACCATGTGCCAGATATCACAGTCAGCACATTCTAAGTATTATCTAATTCTCACAAAGATTTCTAAGGTAAGTATCATTACCCCTATTTTACAGATGAGTAAATGAAGACTCAGAGAAGTTAAATAATACACCCCTGGTCACACAGCTTAAAGTAACTCACAGAACCTTACTTTGTAGCCAGGTCCATGTGACTCCAACTCATAAGATCCAAATTAGGTACAATTAGCCCAAAAAGAACTTAACTCTGGTTCCCATCCCTGACTGCACAGTAGAATCACCTGGAGAGCTTAAAGTAGATACCCAGGCACTCCCTGACCAACTGAATCAGAGTCTCTGGGGGTGGGGCCTGAGCATTTGTTAAAAACTTTGTAGATGACCAATGTGCAGCCAGGCCGAGCACCTATCACCTTTGGGTTAAGTAAGCATTCCCCACTTGTCCTCATGTGGGGTGAGAGCAGGTCTTCCTCCCTCTGCAGACTCTCTGATTCCAACCGCATATCCTCAGTCAGCCCCTCTCATAGCCTGTTACCTGACCTAACAAGGAACAGAGACCGTCCCTGCGGGCAAAGAATGCCCTCAGTTATTCATTCATTTACTCATTCATTGAATGAGTGTAAACTCCATGCTGCTTCCTTTCCAGGCCCTGGAACAGTACCTGGCTCTTAGTAGGTGTTCAATGAATCTCATTATTTCATTCAGTGTCTACTGTAGGTCAGGTAGTTATAGAGGTCTCTTTGTGACGTACCCCTTAGACATGTTTCCTTTCCAACTCTGTCAAATTTCCTCTGCCCCACGAGGCAGGTCCCCTCACTCCTACTGCCTTTATTCTGGGCATCCCCTTGTGTGGACCTGTCCTTGCTTGCCTATTCCTGCCTTGTCATTTGTGGTAGCCTGAAGCACGGACCCCAGAAAATATCCACATCCCAATCCCGGCAATCTGTGAATGTTACCTTATTTGGAGAAAGCGTCTATGCAGATGTGATTAAGTTAAGGATCTTGCGATGAGGACACTATCCTGGATTAGCTGGGTGGATCTCAAATGCCATCATGTGACCTTATAAGAAAGAGGCAGAAGAAAGAGAGGCATACAGAAAAGGAGGAGGCAACACGACCACACACAAAGAATGACGTGGTGCAGCCACCAGCCATGAAATGCCCACAGCCACCAGAAGCTGGAAGAGGCAAGGAACAGATTCTTCCCTAGACCCTCCAAAGGGAATGTGGCCCCCACGACAGCCTGATTTGGGCCCAGTGATACTGACTTCAGACTTCTGGCCTCTGGAACTGTAAGGGAATAAGGTCTGTTGCTGCTAATTTGTTACAGCAGCCACAGGAAACTAATACAGTATTTATTCTGATTTTTACCTGTGCCCACCTCGGGGCTCTAACCATGGCCTGAGCATCCAAGCCTGACCCCCAGCACCTGGTTCACCCCATGCCAGGTTATTGCCCCACATCATCACTCCAGAGGGTATTTTTATCTCCTACTGACTCCTGGGAGCAAGGTCCTGGGTCTGGGCCAAATGTCAGATTGCCAGATACCAAGTTCAGAGTTTCTGGGATAAGACCCTGGGTGAAGAGAAATAGAATACGAGGCTGATCCTAAGAGGCCCTAAAAAGGAAACAAACAAACAGGCTGGTCCCACCAGGGACAGCCCAGAGGCTAGTTCATGCACTGGAGAGTACTGAGGAGCAGAGTCACACAGAAACAGAGCAAGCCTGGAAACTAAAGTAGAAAGCAGAACCTCATGCCCCTACCCCCACTTCTCCTGTGGCCTCTCCATGTCAGTTTTCCCTATGGGATCCTGGGCCTTCATCACCTTCAGTGACCAGTGCCTCACATGTACATATAGCACTTGGTGCTTTTGCAAAAGATTTCTATGTGCATCACTTTACTTGAGATCCACTCTGTGAGGTAGGTGGGAGTGTCATTGTCCTATTTTACAGCAAAGGTTAGAAGACTGAACTAAGATTTGACACTCTGGCGAGTGAATGCAATAATCAGTCTAACACAACAGCAGGTCTCCTTCCCCTGCATCCAGGGCTCTGCCCACTCCCCTGCACCTCTTGCCTCTCTGCCTCCATGGCTCACGTGTAAGAGGTACAAGTACAGAGGGTTAGCAGACAAGTCAGGCCAACCAACAGCTCACTCTTCAACATAACTCCACATGCATTAACTCACTTCATCCTCACAACAGCCCTATGAGGCAGGTACTATTTATTATCCTTATTTTATTTTATTTTTTGAGACAGGGTCTTGCTCTATCACCCAGGCTGGAATGTAGTGGCATAATCATAGCTCACTGCAGCCTCAAACTCCTGGGCTCGAGCAATCCTCTCACCTCAACCTCCCAAGTTGCTGGGATTACAGGCTTGTGCCACCGTACCCAGCCATTGTTCTCATTTTAAAAATGAGGGAACCGAGGCACAAGGAAATCTAACAGTTTTTCCAAAGTTTAATGGCTAGCATGTGGAAGAGCCAGGATTTGAACCCATACAACTTGGCCCCAGAGTCTGTGTTCTTAACCCAAAGGAAGGCGATATAATACTACCAGAACTTTTCTCTTGGAGCTGGAACTTCCCGAAATATATTATAAACCAACAATGTTCTAAGCACTCTTCAAAATGAAGAACCAGAGGCAAAATGCAACTAAATTAGCCCTTCAGAATGAAAGTGATAGTGCTCTGAAATTCCTATTGGAGGCTCTTTCCACCAGATGTGTCCATTCATAATGTGGTCACCATTAGCGACATGTGTTTGGGAGGTGTGTGTGTGTGTGTGTGTGTGTGTGTGCGCGTGTATATGAGCTCATGCTCCATGAGATGAGTGGCAGATCCTCCAGATGGTCCACCAGAAACCTCACTTGGGGCTCTCCCAGTGCTTCTGCTCCATCAAAGGGACTCTGAGTTTGGAGTTTGAGTAAATTAACAACATCCCTGTTCTTTATTTATCTCCCTTCTGACTGTGATAAATAGCCCTGGGGAATCCTTCCTATTTCTGGGTTGAGAAAAAAATGAAACATCTCTGCCTACATTTCACACCAGTATGGTTAGTAGGGTATTTATTATAAGCTAGCTATACTCTAGTGTTATAGTACATGTTCCTAATCTCCCAAAAGTAACAAGCATGCTCATCACCATCCTTCCAAAGTCTTACAAATTACCTTAACCAGATGGGGCAGGAAGCCTATGGTATGTAGGAATAACTGAACCTTTCCTTTAAGAACTAACAGCCTAACCTAGATGCCTACACATTCATAGCCTACAGATAAGACTATGCTGACACCGGCTGAAACATGGGTTTGGAGAGGTCGTCTAGTCTAATCTCTTTCTCGTACAGATGGGAAACTGAGGTCCAGAGATGAGATATGATCTGTCCAGGATTACACAGCAACATAACAGCAGTGCCTCCTTGCGCTGGCACACTAGATAATGTAGATGAAACTTCCAGAAAAGCTGGGCACTAGACAACCAGAAAAGCTGGGTGGTACAAAAATATTTTCCGGCATTGGAGAGGTTCCTAGGTAGGGAAGAATTTCAGGATCAAGACTGAGAAGATAAAAAGAGAAAGTCTGCATTTTAGGCTACTTTTCTCCCAGAATCTAGGGGTTCAGACAACTCCAGTAGAGGTGGCTGAGAAGTATAAAAAGTAAAAGACCTTTTGACAAACTACCTTGTCGATAAGGAAAAAAATTATAGTCAGGACTCACCAAGATACAGGGGTTGATAAACTCCCAAGCTTTGGGTTGGGATGTGAAAGGGATATAAACTTAACCTAGGAGTAAGGTTGAATCAAAAGCAGACCAGTCCTCACTGGGACTAAAATTCAGGTTCGAATCACCCATTCCTGATTATACTGAGGTGATCTTAAATTTCTAAGGAACACTAAATTCCAGTAAGGTATAAATTAAATCCTCTCTAGAGGAAGATAACTTTATGCTAAGCTTTAAATTATCTCTAATTTTTAAAATATAGAATACCTAGTGCTCTATCAAAAGTAACCAGGCACAGAGAAGGACACAGATAACAGAGTCATCAGGCACAGACTTCAAAATATGTCTGACATATTCAAGGAACTTAAAATCAAGATGGAAAATTCTGACAGTCAACTGGAAACTATTTTAAAAAGAAGCAAATAAAAATTCTAAAACTAAAATATACATATACATAACTATAACTATATATAATTACACAGATATATAACTATATAATAACTATATATAACTATAATTTAAAAATCAATGAATGGTTTTAAGAACAGATTAAATGCAACTGAAATATTAATTGGTGAATGAAAAAATAGGTTAGAAGAAAATGTCCAGAACAAAGCACTATAAGATAAAGTGACAGAAAATAGAAAAAAGGACATGTGAGATAAATCAAGACTTACTGCATGGGAAGAAAAAGTCTAAGTAATATAACTGTTTTCATAGAAGAAGAGAGAAAAGCAGAGGAAGAGCATTTTTAATTTAATTTTTGATGTAAGAGTATTTTTCAAAACTGATAAAAGATAAATAGGCACAAATTCAAGAAGTACTTACTATGAATCTCAAGCAGAATAAATTTTTTTAATCTTACCTACACATCAGAAAAAAACTGATGATTAACAAAAAAGGGGTGCTTTAAAATAAAAATAATAAAAATTATAGAAACAACAATAAAACTCATATCTCACTTTCTATCAGAAATAGCACAAACCTAACAATAATGTAACAGTATCTTAAAAGTGCTGAGAAGATAACCGTCATTCTACAGTGCTATACCCAGCTAAAATATACTTCAAAAAATATCAGGGAAATCAAGATATTTTTCACACAACAAAAACTAAGAGAATTTGTCAACAGACCTGAATTAAAGAAAATGTTTATAAGCAAAAGGAAAATGATTCCAGATGGAAGCTTAAAGATGCAATAAAACATGAAGAACAACAGAAAGGGTAAACAAGTGGGTAAGCTAAGTGAATAGTTACTATATAAAGTAATAACAATATTGTCTTATAACATTTGAAATATCCATCAATTAAAATTTATGGTCATAGCAGCATATAAATTGAGAGCGGGCAAATATAAAGTGTTCTAGGGCCCTTGCTTTATCTACTAAGTGAGGAAAATTCTAATTTAATTTATTTTATACTCGTTATATTAAGGATGTATATGTAAATTTTTGAGTAACCACTATAATTTCCACCAAAAATATATCTATAGCAATCACAAAAAATATAACTAGCAAATAGAGATAGAAACTTAAATCAAGAAATAATAAATCTAAAAGAAAGCAAAAAAGGAGATAAAATGGAAATACCACAAGTGAGACAAACAGAAAGTGAAGAGTAAGAGTATAGATTTAAACCCAAATATATCCATAAATACATTTTAAAAATGAGCAATTAAAAGAAAAAGATTATCAGACTGGATAAAAACTCAAAACACAAAAATGGATGCTGCCCACAAGTGACACTCATTGAATACAATCATACAAAAAGACTGAAAAAAAAGATGGAAAAAGATACACTGTGCAAATACAAACCAAAATAGAGTTGGCAAAGCTAAGTTCATGTCAAACGAATAGAATTTAAGGCTAATATCATTCATTCAAATAAAGAGGGATACTTCCCAATGATATAAAATATACATATTCAATTGACCAGGAGAGTATATCTTCTAAATTTACATGTAGGTCTTAATGTAGCCAGTCACCACTGGGCTAGGTCCCAAGCGGTGAGAAATGAGCATCCCTGGCTTTAGAGGATCATCTTAAATGAAGACAAGTAGAGGAAGAGGGGAAGAAAAATGAAAAAATAGATGAGGAGAGTCATGGAGATAGACAGGAAAGAGGGTAAAGATCATAAAAGAGCTGGATATGAAGAAAAAATCTAGGAAAAATGAAATAGGAGCAATAGCTATAATAGCTCTGTTTAGCCCATTGAGGTAGCATCTGTAGAAATTAGGGGATCTTGGAGGAGGCATTCCTTTATTCAGTCAGTAATGGTGGGCAAGACAGCTACGACCTACCCCGACAGAGCTTACATTCTAGCTGGGGAGAACTCAAAAAGTTGAACAAAGTAATCACAAATTGTTATGAGATATCGGGACAAAGAATAGCTGAAGAGAGAGCCACAGCCAGAGAGCGCGGTAAGGGAAGGTCTCTCTGAGGAGGTGACATTTTGACAAAGTATAAAGGGTAAGAGAGCCAACCAGGCAGGAGCCAAAGATCACTTTTATCAAGAAGGAAAACCATGAGAGAGGCCCGAGGTGAGAAGGGAGTCCTCAGTGTGTTTGAGCGCTAAGAGGGTGTGCGGAGGAGGTGCAGTGTGAGGGGCAGTGAGGGTGGAGATTGTGCAGAGCCATGGGCAGGAGTTTGGGTTTTCCTTGCCAGCCATGGAAATCTTCCAGAAAGCTTTAGGTAGAGGAGTGACTTGATCCATTAAGCAACTGCAAAAGTCACAGTCCTGAAGGGCAGCTACAAGAGGAAGACTGTGAAACGCCGAAAAGAACTTCCTGGCTATGAGTCGCTGGCACCAGAGCCAGTAGGTAAGCAAGTCACAAGAGCCTCCCTGCTCCAAGGCTCCCACATCCCAGCCTTCACTTGTCCAAGAAGGTCTCAGGGGATGGATGTTCCTTAGGGAGGGTGGGGCCTGGACCAGGTGACTCAGAGGTTCTTCTTGGGACTGTAATTACACCACTGGGGTTATTCCCAGACCCAATGTTGTAACAGAAATTAATTTCTGAGCATTAATTCTGCCCAAAGTTGGGCAACTAAGGCTTATCCAGTCAAAAGATACTACAGGGTTAAGCCAGGTAAACTATGAACCTCAACCAAGAGAACCAAACACAAGCCAAGATTGAGCAGAAAGACAGAGGAGATTTTGGTATCATCACGATTTGGGGCCAATATTTCTCTAGTGTGGTCCATGACTCACCTGCATCAGAATTACCTGAAGGACTTGTTAAAAATATAGATTCCTGGTTTCATTCAACCTAGACCTGCTGAGTCCACATGTGGCTTTGAGTTTGGAAGGGACCTTCTGTGGTAAATGCATCCCTGCCTGTCAGATCATTAGCATAATATACTATAAGGACAGAAAACCTATTGATTATGTGGGATTAGTTTTCCAGCCCCCCACAGAACCCTGAGCATCCCTCTTATTTTAATGAGTTCCGATGTGAATTTATATTTGAATATTTGAAATATTGATTCAAATATTTGAATATTTGAATCCACATACACAATTTAATCTATTTTGCTTTAATATGATTTTGTTATTTCCTAACAGCTTCATTGAGGTATAACTGACATACAATAAACTATATAAAGTGCAAAATATGAAAGTTTGACATAAAAATACACCCATGAAACCATCACCACAATCAAGCTAGTGAACACAGCCATCACTGCCAACTGTCCTCATGCCCCCTGGTAACCCCACTCTCCTGCCCCTCCCTCTTCACCTCATTCCAGGCAGCCACTGATCTCTTTTCTATCCTAGAGATTAGTTTGCCTTTTCTACATTTTTTTATAAATGGAATTATACAGTATGTCCTCTTTTTTTTTTTTTTTTTTTGGTCTGGCTTATTTCACTCAGCATAATTATTTTGAGATCCATCCGTGTTGTGTATATCAATAGTTTATTTTTATTGCTGGGTAACATTCCATTGTATGGATATACCATAATTTGTTTATCCATTCACCAGTTGATGGACATGTGAGTTGCTTGGAGTTTTTGGCAATTACAAATAAAGCTGCTACAAACATTCTTGGGCAAGTTTTTACATAGACACATGCTTGCATTTCTCTTGGATATATACCTAATAGATGGGTCATCTGGCAAGTTTAATTTTTCAAGAAACAGTTAAACTGTTTTAAAAAGTGTTTTACCATTTTACGTTCCCGCCAGCAGTATATGAGAGTTCCAGCTGTTGCATATCTTTGCCAACACTTGTTATGATCAGTAATTTTTATTTTAGACATTCCAATAGACATACAATGGTATCTCGTGATTTTAATTTGCATTGCCCTAATATTTTAATTTGCATTTCCCTGGAGCATCTTTTCACAGATTTATTCGTCATCAGTATATCTATTTTGGCAAAATTTCCATTTAAATCTTTACCCATGGTAGAGAGGGTAATTTTCTTATAATTGAGTTTTGAATTTCCTTATATGTTCTGGAGACAAGTCCCTTATCAGATATGTGATTTACGTATATTTACTCTCTGTCTGACTACATCCTCTTAATGGTAACTTTTGGAAAGCAGTAGTGCTTAATCTTGACTAAATCCAATTTATCACTTTCTTTTTCTTTTATGAATCAGGCTTTTGGTGTCATGTCTAAGAAATTTTTCCCTAACCCAAGGTCAAAAGATGTCTGTCTATGTTTTCTTATTGGTTTTCTTTTTAGGTTTTACATTTATGTCATCACTTGTTGAAAAGAATATTCTCTAGCCACTGCATTCATTGTCTTTGAAACTTTATCTAAAATCAGTTGACATACATGTACGTGTGTCTGTTTCTCAACCCCATTCTGTTTCACTGATTTACTTATTTATCTTTATGCCAGTACCACACTGTCTTGAATACTGTAGCTTTATAATAAATCCTCCAACATCGTTCTTCTTTTTCAAAGTTGTTATGCTTATTCTATGTCCTTTACATTTCCATAAGAATTTAAGAATCAATTTGTCAATTTTTATGAAAAACACCTATTGGGATTTGAATTGGATTTATAGATCATTTGGAGAGAATCGTAACAATAGTGAAACTTTCTATCCATGAACACAGTTTACTTCTTCAATTATTTGTAAACTCCTTAATTTCTTTCCTAAATTCTCTAAGTGCTATTTGGTAGCTTCTGGAGTACAGGACTTGAATGACTTTTGTCATATGTATAGCATTTCATATTTTGATGCTATCACAAGTAGTATCTTTTATTTCAATTTCTGATTGTTCATTGCTAGTATATAGAAATGTAATCAAATTTTGTATCTTGATCTTTTATTTTGCAAATCTGTTAAATTCACTTATTAGTTCTAATAGTGTCTTTTTTATTTTACCGAATTTTCTACATATGCAATCATGCCATGCCCAAATAAAGATCATTTTTCTTCTTCCTTTCTTCTGTGGAGGCTGTTTTTTTCTTTTCCTTGCCATACTGTACTGCTTAACCCTCCAACAGAATGTTGAATAGTTCTTAAATTTAGGAGAAAACCATTCAGCCTCTTATAATTAAATGTGATGTTAGCTATATGTCTTTCACAAGTGCCCATTATTAAGACATATACTTTTATTCTTGTTTTGCTGAGTGCTTAGAAAAGGAATGGAGTTGATTTTGTCAAAATGTTTGTCAAACATTTTGTCAAATGTTTGTTTTGGTTTACATTATTGAGATGATCATTTCATTTTTAATTTTTTTTTAAGACAGAGTCTTGCTCTATCGCCCTGGCTATAATGCAGTGGTGTCATCATAGCTCACTACAACTTCAAACTTCTGGGCTCAAGTGATCCTCCTACCTCAGCCTTCTGAGTAGCTGTGACTACAGGTGCCCACCACTGCACCTGGCTAATTTTCTAAATTTTTCTATTTTTCTTGCTATTGCTCTAGCTGGTCTTGAATTCCTGACCTTAAGCTATCCTCCTGCCTTGGCCTCCCGGAGTGCTAGGATTACAGGCATGAGCCACTGGGCTGGGCCTCATTTTTAAATTTAAATTGTTAAATTGATGTATTCCATTGTTCAATTTTTGAATGCTAAATCAACATTGCATTGCTGAGATAAACACTACTTGGCCATTATCTTTTTTATAAACTGCTAGATTTGATTTGCTAAAATTTTGTTAAGAATTTTTTCATCTATGTATGATGAATATTGGTTTATAGTTTTTTCTTATAATATCTTTATCTGCTTTTGGTATCAGCGTAAAGTTGTGTCATAGGTTGAGTTGAAAAATATTTTATTCTCTTCAATTTTCTGGAAAACTTTGTGCAGAATTGATAATATTTTTCTTCCTTAAATGTTTGGTAAAATTTCCCCATAAAACCCTCTGGGCCTTGAGTTTTCTTTGTGGAAAGGTTTTTAACTACAGTTTAGTTTTATCTTTCAAGAAATTTGTCTATTTAATCCAAGTTGTGAAATTTATTGGCTAAAGTTCTCCTTCACTGCCCTTTAAATAGCTATAAAATCTGTAGTGATACTAACTCTCATTACTGATATTAGTAATTTGCGTCTTCTTTTTTTTTTTTTTTTATTCCTGGTCAGTTTGGCTAGAGGTTTATCAGTTTTATTGGTCTTCTTAAAGAATCAGCTTTTGATTTCTCTTTTTTTTTTTTTGTTATCTTTTAAAATGAGTTCCATTGTGATGTTATTATTCTTTTTTCCTCCTTACTTTCAGTTTCTTTTGTCCTCTTTTTAAAAATTTCTCAAGATGGAAGTTGAGATCATTGGTTTGTAAGCTTTTTCCTTTTCTGATATAGACAGTTAGTACTATAAATTTCCCATTAAATGCTACTTTAGCTGCGTCTCACAAGTTAGGATATATTATATTTTCATTTTTGCTCAATTCAAAATACTTAATTTCCTTTTTGGTTACTTCTTTGACTCATGGGTATTTTTAAGCGTGCTATTTAATCTCCAAATATTTGGGGGTTTTCAAAGTATCTTTCTGTTATTAAAGTTCTAATTTACTTGCCTCATGGTCAAAAAACAGAATTATATTAAAATTATTGAGGCTTCTTTTATGGTCCAGAATATGGTCTATCTTGGTTAAGAAGACATTCCATGGAAATCTGAAAAGAATGTGTATTCTGCTGTTGTTGGATACTGTGATCTATAAATGTCAATTAGAACAAGTTGGTTTA
Source organism: Avahi laniger (assembly GCA_963575035.1). NCBI lineage: Eukaryota > Metazoa > Chordata > Mammalia > Primates > Indriidae > Avahi > Avahi laniger. Next base: position 46,836 of record CAUYSK010094934.1, read on the forward strand.
TAGTGTTGTCCAAGTCTCCTATATCCTTACTGATTTTCTGTCTACTTGTTCTATCAAGTACTGGAAGAGGGATGACATTTCTGACTATAATTGTGTATTTATCTACTTCTTTCAGCTCCCTCAGTTTTTGTGTCTTATGTGTTTAGTATTGTAATATCCTATTGAGGAATTGACACTTTTATCACTATGAAATGATATCCTTTATCCTTGGTAAAATTCTTTGTTCAGAAATCTACTTGGTCTAATATTAAATCAGCCACTTCTGCTTTCTTCTGATGAGTGTTGCACAATATATCTTTTTCCACTTTTTTAGTTTTCACTTAGTTGTGTCTTTAATTTTAAGTGACCTTTAGGATCTTAATTTTTTATCAAATATGACAAATTCTAACTTTTGATTAGGATTTTTGGAACATTTATATTTACCATGATTGATAATATGGTTGAGTTTTTATCTACCATATTGCTGTTGATTTTCTATTTGTCCCATCTGTTCTTTGTTCACTGTTACTTCTTTCTCACCTTATTTTTGGATTAATTGAATATTTTTATGATTCCATGTTATTTGCTTTTTGGCTTATTAGCTATAACTATTTGTTTTGTTATTTTAGTGGTTTTTCAGGGTTTATCTTACTCATCTTTAACTTATTACAGTCTACCTTTGAATGATATACCACTTCACATAGAGTACGTGGTGTTAATTTTATGTGTCAACTTGACTGGATTAAGGGATGCCCAGATAGCTGGTAAAACATTATTTCTGGATGTATCTGTGAGGGTGTTTTCTGGATGAGATTAGCATTTGAATCAGTAGACTGGGTAAAGAAGATCCATCCTCACCAATGTGTGTTGGGCATCATCCAACTTGTTGATGGTCCAAACAGAAAAAGACGTAAAAGAAGAATAAATTCTCTCTGTCTTCTTAAGCTGGGACATCCATTTTCTCCTGCCCTCAGATATCATAGTTCCTGGTTCTTGAGCCTTCAGACTCTGGGACTTATGCTAGTGCCACCCCACTACCCTCTTCCACCATCGGCTTCCTCGGTTCTCAGGCCATAGGACTCGGACTAAATCACAGCACCAGCTTTCTTGACTCTCCAGCTTGCAGATAGCATATTGTGAGACTTCTTGGCCTCCATAATTATATGAGCCAATTCCCACAATCCTCATTTATATATCTGTATCTATCCTATTGGCTTTGTATCTCAGGAGAACTCTAATACAGACTGCAAGTACCTTAAAACTATATACTTCCCTTTCACACCAAGCTTCTCATGTCTTATGACAAGTTTTATCCACTATTTCTTCAAAATTTTTTTTTATCCTGCTTCTCTCTTCCATCCTTTAGGAACTCCACTTACATATATATTAAACCACTTAGAGTTGTCTCACAGTTCATTTGTGCTCTGGTCATTTTTTCTCCAGTCTATTTTTCTCTGTGTGTTCTATTTTGAATAGTTTCTATTGCTATGTCTTCAAATTCACCAATACTTTCTTCTGCAATGTCTAATCTGATGTTAATCTCATCCAATGTATTTTTTTTTATCTCAGATATTGTAGTTTTTGTATTTTCCATGTCTCTGCTTAACATGCTCAATCTTTACTAGTTTCTTGTATTTATAAACCTAAAACAGTTATAACGGTTTTAGTACCCTTGTCTATAAATTCTATCATCTGTGTAATTTCTTAGTTGGTTTCTATAGATAGGTTTTTCCCTTCATGGAATTTATTTTCCTGCTTCTTTGCATGTCTTGTAATTTTTTATAGGTTGCTAGACATTGTGGATTTTACCTTGTTGAGTACTAGATATTTTTATGTTCCTATAAATATTATATCTTGAGCTTTCTTCTGTGACCCAATTAAGTTGCTTGGAAACAGCTTGATTCTTTCAGGATTTTTTTAAGCTTTGTTAGGTGGCAGCAACATTTAATCTAGGGCTAATTTTTCCCACTACTGAGACATAACTCTTCTGAGTATTCTAAGCAATGTCCTGTAAACCATGAAAGTTTCTACTCTGAATGTAGGAAACAGGAAATATTCCTGACCCCGTGTGATCTTCAGAGATATTTTTCCTCTAATCCTTTTAGGTGATTCTTTCTTTGCCCTTGAGTAGCCTCCTCACACACATGTGCTGATTAGGACCACTCAACTGATGATTTGAGTGGAACCCTCTATAGATCTCTGGAGCTCTTTCTCTACGAAGTCCTCACCGATCTGCTACTCTACACTGCGAACCATAGCCCACTGCCTCTCCACACTTCCAGCTGCATCTTCCAAACCCAGGGAAACTGCTGAGATCCACTGGGTTTCCCCTCCCTCTACCATAGCCTGGAAACTCTCCAGGCAGTAAGCTGAGGTGATCATAAAACTCAACTCTTTTGTTTTCCATATTTTAGGGATCACTGTCCTTTGTTGCCTTTATGTCCAATGACTTGAAAACCCTTATTTTATATATTTTGTCCTGTTTTATAGTTGTTTGGGGATAGAAAGGTAAATATTGTCCCTGTTACTCCATCCTAGTTGGAAGAGGAAATCTTGAAAATACTTTTATCATAGCACTTCCTATATCTGTTTATGTAACTGACCTTCAGAAGACCATACTTTCTTTGAGATTAGAGAACACACTTTATGCATCACTAAAAATCTAAAATATATTCGATTAGTATTGATTAAACTGAGTTATGGTAGAAAGTGTCTCAATCATTCCCATTCTAGTAATGGCATGGGAGAGATAACTTCCTTTTGTCTGATATAGTATATGGTAGTTAGTATTTCTGGGTTCTGATCTCACTTTTGCCACTAAAGGGCCAATATAATTTTGGACAAAACACATAATCTTGATAGTTCTCAATTGTGAAATGAAAATAATTGCCCTTGTTAATTTCCTAGGATTGCTGGGATAAACTTTGTAAGGGCTAAAACTCAGCCCAATGAAAAGATCATCAAAGGCAGTAACAAGAACCCCCCAGGGTGCCTAAGAAATGACCACACCTGGAAATACATTTTTGAAGTGAATATAATTCAGGTATTCATCAACAATACCTTCCAGAATTGTAAAATGCTAGAACTGATAATGATTCTTTCACATGTTACAGATAAGAAAACTCAGCCCAGGGAGATTAAGTTTTCGGTGCAAGGCTACTTGGACAGTCAGTGGCAGATGTGAGAGTGGATCTCTTCCCATCACAACACCATGACTTTCAGTCCAAACTATCATTTTCTTGTTTTCATTGATGATTTTTTTTCAGTCACTTTTTAGCATCTCCAATGACTTCACAATCTCAGCATGGTGCATTTCCATGGATAAAGTGGATTACAACGTCATAAATTTTTTTAAAAACTTGTGAAATACAAAGGTCACTTTCATAACTGTCCTGGTAGGCAGTAGGAGGATGACTTACAGACGCAGAGAATATTCAGTAGCAAAGGATTCCTCTGGCAGTTAGTAATGTTAACTCTATGCCACATGCTAGAGTTTGAAACTGGAACACTTAGGGAAAGAAAACTCAAGACCAACACAACTCATTGTTTAAGTAGTGATCATCAAAATTAAAACAAACACCACTATGTGTCAGAGCTGACCCATGATCAGTCAAGACCAGGGGCTCAACAATGAAAGTAATTCAGAGTAGGAATCGAAGAAGAAAGAGCCCAAAGCGGATGGATGCTGGGTGAAATCTACAGAGCTCCCTCTATTGGACAGGCCCAGAAGGCACAGACCACGAAAAGGGAAAATCAGAAAACGTGGTCCTCCAAAACACAACGTAACACAAGATCAAAGGGCCTCCCTGGAACTGAGGTCAAATGGAAGATGAAACTGGCATGAAGTCTGCAGTATCAGGCACTCGTATGCTGCTCGAGTTGTACCAAAGATGCAACATGGTAAGGGCTTTTCCCATTACAATTTTCTGGAGGATCTCAGCAATATCCAAGGCATTCTTTAGAATGAACACTCTGGTTTTGTGTTAATGGTGGAATGCACCCTGGATCCTGAAATTTTCTTATAAGCAGACCCTCTGTTAGAGAAGCCCAGCAAAGGGTCTACACAGCCGTTTGCATTGTGATCTTTGAGAATATCCTGCCCCTTAGTTGTTCAGTGTGCAACCTTGTAACTGTATGTAGCAGCCCTCGTTTGATATTTTGAGACAAAATACATAAGAGCTATTTGGTGTTTCACACAATTTTCTAGGGATCTAGTCATGATGTAAGACTCCAGTTCAAGCACCTAAACAAAAAACATTGTTCTTTCTCCTTTGATTTGGGTTTTTGATATGTGGTTTGTGGCATTGAAAAGGATAAGAGGTCAGCTAAGTAGAAAAATATCTTTATTCAGAGGCAAATAAATATTGTACATCTAAAGATATTTTCTCACCCTCCTGAGAAAATGAAACCTCACATGGATATGGATCAGTATATCTGTAAATTTTTATATAAGTCAGTTAGGTTAGATTATGGTACAATAATTTAAAAAACCCCAAACTTAAGTGGCACAAAGCTATGAAGATTAATTTGTTATTCACAACAAACATCCACGGCAGATCAACTGGGGGCTGTCCCTCCAAGGCCTGAGCTCAGGGAATAGCTACTGTCTAAAATTTTGCCAGCAAATATGATAGAAGGAAAAGGGGATACTAGTTCCTCACAGTTGCCATCTAGAAGAGACATACGTTGGCTTTAATTAACATTTACTGACCAATGCGAGTCACATGACCATGTCTGCCAGTGGCCGGAAGTCGAATTCTTCCCACAAGGAAGTGAACTGGCAATTGATGAACAATGACTCAGCCCAGCATGAAAAGAAAAGATTTCAGGGAAGTCAACCTAGGAAGGTGCCTAATATTGGGGGACAAGATGTTTTAAATTCATCTACCCATCCATTCATTCATTCACTTACCTAGCTAGACCGTTACTCTCTGCCAAGCGTCACTTGGGAGCCCGTGCTATTCCCCAGGATGCGGGTGGCCTGCTCAAGTAGCCGTTTCCACATCTCACCAGGAGGACCCAGTGAGGAAGCAGGGATGCACAGGGAATGAGAGGAAGACCAGACTGAGGGAACAGTACTGCCTCCCTCGGGAGAGGCAAATGAGGCCAGCTGCTGAATTCCAAAAAAACAAGCAGGCTACGGATCAGCAAGAAACTATGAATCTCGTTGAACAAGGAATAAGAAAATGCGGAAGGGAATAGCAGAGATCGAACAGAGGAAGGAGAACCCAGCCCAGTGAGCTACCAAAAGGACCTCACTGATTGACATCTGAGGAGTAGGGAGGACACCAGAGAAGGCAATAAGTTGAAATCAAGGCCTGTCCCCAAACACCAGCAGTCAACTGCCCTCAGGCAGGAGTCTCTGGACTCAAACCGCCCCCAGGCCTAGAAGACACTCCCGCAGGCTCACCAACAGACCAGTGCGCTTCCTGGCAAGGCCGCAGACCACTCCACGGCCCAGCCACCCTCCTGGGACAGCCACCGTCTTCCTCTCCCTTTTCCATCTTGAATGGCAATTAGGAGAAGGTTAACTGAGTGTCTTTCTCCCAGGAATCCTCTTCCACTTTTCAAAATCACAGCGTTAGCAAAAGAAAATCCCAGCTTAGGCTAACAGGTAGGAACGTGGTGCAGCCCTGGGAGCTGCTGTTGGAAGTGGGGAGATTGGGTGAATCTTCCCAGCGGGAGGTTAATACTCATCATTCGGAGTTGCAGCTGAGGCCCATTTGAGTGACAGGCGGCCGGGAGCTGAAAGAGCCGCTCGGATCCCAGAACTGCTGGCATGCAGGCTTGAAAGAGATTTATTTCAGGATAATTAGCTGGGAGTATTAAAGGTGGCCAGGAAGATCCGCAATTACTGTTTAGCAAACAGAAAGGAGACACACACATGCAAAAAAAAAAAAAAAATCCAAAAATGAAATTAAAAGACCCAAATTTTTTCTCTACTGGAAAGTTGTTGAATAATTGGAAAAAAAAAGCTCAAAGCAACTTTATTGCATTGACACACATACAGAAGTGTCAGAGGAGAAGGGAAGAAAAGGAGGGAAAAACAAGCATCTTGGGTGACAAGGATGATGGCAAAAGTACTCTCTCCAAGGCTGCGTATTTGGTGTGCAGAATCTCATGGCAAATTGTTCTTACATCAAAAGGGAACTTTCGCACCTCTTTTCTCATTGCTTCCTTTTACCCACACGAAAAGAATGGTGCCAACACTAGTGTTCAGCTTTAAAAAAAATCAAATCAAATCCTAAAGTGCAAGTATCTGAAACACGAAGTTTCACATTTCCCAGACATTTATAAAGAAGGAACGAAGGAAAGAGGGAAGGAGGGAGGAAAGGAAGAAAGAGGAGAGGAGGCCTTGCTACTCCATTTTTTGTGCCCTCGAGGAAAGCAGCAGCTTCGCCGGAGGCCGGAGGAGCTGACAGCATCAGAGGGCTGGGATAGTTCATCCTCTCTATTCTAGGATACTTCGCCACCCTGGCTGGAGACGAGGTTGTACGAAAAGGAAGATAGTCCATTTTTACCTCATTTTAACATGAGGGGACCAAATACAGAGTTTTCTAAATAGTCCTATCAAGGAGAGTCTTGTTCCTGATTTGTCACAAATAGAACAGCACCTTCCTTGCCACATCTGGTCACCAGCCTTAGCCAAAGAGGTAACAGGGTCACGTCCTGTCGAGTGGCGATGCTGTTGGAGCACTCCGAGGAGGGACCCAAACGGCTGCTGCCCAGTCACAGAATTCACTCACTAGAGATGCATTCATCCCTCAGCTTTGGAATGTCCACTCTCAGGTGTTTCCCCATAAAAAAGCTCCTGGGAAAGTGGAGCTTTGAGTTTTCATGAGCTACGGTCTTGGCCCAGAGTCTTTCGAAAGTCTTCAGAAATAAATGCCAGGGTCCCGGCAGAGGGATCTGAGGAAGGGGCACCCAGAGGGAGGAGTGGGCCGAGTCGGCAAGGGGAGGCCAGCTCGCCCCAGGTTTGCCACCTTCCAGGATTTGGTCAAGGGCAAATGCCACACTACTCAGTTGGGTCGGCAGCTTTACAAAGAAAGACCAAGTCTCTGGCCTTGCCTGTTTATATCTTGCTGAAAAGACCAGTAACATTTTTAAACACACGAAACAAGAGTTTACATTATTTAGGAAAATATACATATGCAGTGAAAGTACACAGTATGCATGGGAATGACACACACAGACTTCTCAGAGGGAAGGGCCTGGGGCTTCGGCTCTGCCAAGTCTTTGCTCTTTAGGAAAGATAACAACACTACGGGGAAGTAAGGACAGGTACACGGCTTGGCAACAGCAGGAGAGGGAAGCCCGCTCTGCCACCCATTCATGGCTTCCAACAAAGTGTCACGGAAGATGTGGGATTAACCAGGGAAAGTTCACCTACACACAAAACCCTGATCTGTTATGACTCCCCCAATTACATCTCAGTCCTGACTTCTCTCCCCACAACGTCCTGTGGCTACAGAAAGAAGTCTCTTGCTCTTCCGATCTTGCTTTCTTCATAAAGTCACAGCCTGAGGCAGGGAGAACAGTGTCTGCCGTCCGGTCTGGATTCCCCCCAGGCCCATGACAGCTGGGCTCCTATGGGCATGGGGAAGTGACACAGGATTCTCGGGGGAGGTGAGGTTCCGTTTTTCAGGCAAGTGGGAATAATTACCTGATATTCAAAGATGTTCACTATTGTTTACAACAGGAAAAATGGAAACCATTTAAATATTTATCAATAGGAAATGGTTTACATGAATTATGGCACATCAGTAATATGGAATATTTTCCAGGATAGTTGAAAGAATCTGATAGTGTTATGGAACAATAACCTAGATATAGTAAATAAAAAATGTAAGTCCCACTTTAAATATTTTCACACTCAGAAAAGTAACTTTGAACACTCAAAACTATACATATAGTACATATACATTTTTATTTGCATAGAGTCATGCCTGGAGGGCTATATACACTATCAGTCATTATTTTGGCCTGTATCTCCTTACCCCTGACAAGGGGAGGTAGCCATGCCAAGGTTTCAGGGTCATACAAAACATAGCCATCCAGATGGCCCCTCCAACCCTTGGCCTACCCTGGATGCTGCATTATCCAGAAGAGCCCAGTGACTCACATGCCTCTTTGGGCAAAAGAGAAAATTTACCCCCTCCTTAGGCCTCATCCCTGCCTATGGACAAGGTCCCACCCCACGAAACCTGTACATGATCTTGGAGCATGTCCCTTGCTCCACATTGCAAGATGTCTTGCCTCTTTTCCCCATCCTACTTTGCCCTCACCCTCAAGTAATAACCCCATCAAGTGGCTAGAGCTTTCAGAAAAAAAGGCTGGGGGCAGACAATTTCTGCTTTGGCTTTACAGTACAAAGCTGGCTGCCTTCCTGGAATGGGAGAAGGTAACAGAATAATAGTGGAACACAATCTAATATCTCAGTAAACTGTCCTGCTAGGGATAGACAGATAGATGATAGATATATAGGTGGAGAGATAGACAGATAGAAAAATGCAGCGCATTAGTCAAGGTTCTCCAGAGAAACAGAACCAACTGCATGTACATATATATAGACAGAAAGAGGTTTATTTTAAAGAATGGGCTTACACATTTGTGGAGCTTTGTAAATCCAAAATCTGCAGGGTAAACCAGCAGACCCAAGACTCAGAAGCGTTACAGTTTGCATCCAAAGATGATCTGCCGGCAGAAATCCTTCTTCTTCCAAGAAGGTCAGTCTTTGTTCTATTAAGGACTTCAGCTGATTGGATGAGGCCCACTCACATTGTGAAGGGTAATGTGCTTTATTCAAAATCCACAGATTTAAATATTAATCTCATCCAAAAAACACCTTTAAAGAAACATCCAGAATAATGTTTCACCAAATAAATATCTGTGCACTACGGACCAGTCAAGTTGACACATAAAATTAACCATCACAGGTAGGTAGGTAGAGAGACAGATGACAGATGGATGGATGGATAGATGGATGGGTAGATAGATAAACAGACACGTAGCTATAGAAATACATGAGAGACAGAGATAGAGATGATAGAGACTGGAGACATTAGGTTCCTAGAAAGATATACTCCCACAGTGTATATTTTGGAGGAGAAGTAGAAATATTACATATTTCTTAACTGTTTAAATTTTTTACAATGAAAATGTACTAATATTTATGTGGGTGGGTATGGCGGGGTGGGTATTTAAGAGTAAAGATTCTAGAGGGAAGAATGGGAAAAGAATGCTACTTATGCCTTCAAACTTCTGGCAAAGGAGCTCTGTTGTCCTCCGCTCCTTTGTCGAAGGAGGTTAGTGTTACAGTCACTGGACACTGGGTGTGGAGAAGTGAACGGAAGGGAGGAAGCCCTGAACTCGTGGAATGCACATTCATATCGTTTAATCCTAAAGCAGCTGCATAAGGTAGGTATTAATGCCACATTTTCGTAGATGAGAACACTTGGGTCTGGCGATGTTGAGAAAATGTCCCTAGGTCACTCATGTTCCAGAGCCTTAGCCTGTCCACCCCCTAATCTCACGCCCCTCTTAGGACAAACACCGGACTCCCTCTGCAAAGGGCATCTGTGTCTCTTAGAAATTAGCACAACAAGCATATTGCAGCTTTTCAAAGAGATTTCAGTTTCCCTCCAGCAGCCCAGATAAACTTTCCACTGCCTATGGACCCTGGCTGTGGCTGGCAGCCGGTTCCACCACAGACGTGCCAAACGCAAATAAAGTTCGAAGGACAAATGCAGCCAGAAAGCATCCAGGGCTGTCTATCCAGTTTCCAGACTTATTATTTCTTATTATTTCTCGAGAACGTCCACTGCTCTTTTAAAAACAAGGGCCCTATTTTGTGAGCTGCTCAATGGTCTATTTTAAACTCGTGTCTGTGTTTGTTTACGTTCAATCCTAGGCCTTGCTCTTTGCAATATACCGCCACTAGCATCGCAGAAAGCCAGTGGAGACTGTCATATCACTGTTTACAGCTTTCTCACTCCAAGAAAGGGGGTGGAAATCAAATATTTACAATTGTCCAAATTCTGAGAGGGCCCTAGAGAAGAAAAATGGTGCCAAGCTGACAAGTCTAAGAATTCCTGGGGCAGGAGTGATTAGTATGTAGGGGTTAAAATGGAACAGGGTGAGTTCCCATACACCAAGGAAAGGAACAAACATGTTTATATTTATCAACAAATACTTTTTGAGCACCCATTGTGTGCCAGGCACTGTTCTAGGCACTTGAATACATCAGTGAACAAAACAAAGAAGCTGCCCTTAGGGAACTTATATTCTAGTGACAGGAAGCAGATAATAAACAATAATTAATAATGTTGTATATATGAATAATATGTTAACAATGATAATTAAGAAATACGTTAGAGAAACTTCAGGTGCCTCACATGGAAACTCAAGACTTTTCCCCAGGACCAAATGTGACACAGTCTAGTCATTCCATAATTGTAACAACTGAATTCTGGACATCAAAGATCTGATTTTACCACCTCTTCATTCCTCCTCATCAACTTGGCCCAAATCTCTGCTCACCGAGGCTGGGCTCCAGCATAACAGGGAAGGAGGCCAGACTGACCCTCCTTCCCCCGCAGGCCCTCCGTTTCCTGGAGACAAGAAAGCTATAATCTCCATGCCAACACCAGCAAGACCCTCACTCCCCTGCCCGCCAACTCTTCAGGTCAGGGAGAAAGCAATTTGATACAAACACAGGTTACAACTGAATGGACTCTGGTTTGCATCTCGCAAATATTTCCTTTTTTAATTTTTTGCTTTTATTATTTTTAATTGACACAGTTGTACATAAATGGGTACAGTGTATATATTTTGTATACAATGTGTAATGATCAAATCAGTAATTAGCATATCACCTCAATTATTTATCATTTGATTATTTGATTTGTGTTGAGAACATTCAAAATCTGCTCTTGTAGCTATTTGAAAATATATAATAAATTGTTGTTAATTATAGTCACTCTTCTGTGGTATAGAACACTAGAACTCATTCTCCTACCTACCTGTAATTTTATACCTGTTAGCTGACCTCTGGCTATCCCCTCACCCACGCCCCACCCTTCCCAGCCTCTAGTAACCACTACGCTACTCTCCACTTCATGAGATCAACTTTTTTAGCTTCTGCATATAAGTGAGAAGATGCAGTATTTGTTTTTCTGTGCCTGGCTTATTTCACTTAACATAATGTCCTCCAGGCTCATCTGCGTTGGTATGAATGACAGGATATTGTTCTTTTTATGGCTGAATCGTACTGCATTGTGTATTTACACCACATTTTCTTTATTCATTCATCTGTTGGTGAACACTTAGTTTGACTCTGTATCCTGGCCATTATGAATAGTGCTACAAGAAACATGAGAATGCAAATATCTCTTCAACACACTGATTCCCTTTCCTTTAGATATATACTCAGCAGTGGGATTGCTAAATCATATGGTAGTTCTATTCTTAGTTTCTTGAAGAACCCTCACACTGTTTTCCATAGAATGGAATAGAGATTATACTAATTTACATTCCCAAGAACAGTGTATAAGAGTTTCCCTTTCTCTGGATTTTCACCAGCATTTGTTATTTTTTGTCTTTTTGATAATAGCCATTCTAATCAGGGTGAGATAACATCTCATCAAATCTGCTTTTCCCTGGTGATTAGCAATGTTGAACATTTTTTATATACCTGTTGACCATTTGTATGTCTTTCTTTTTTGAGAGATGTCTATTCAGCTCATTTGCCCATTTTCTAATCAGAGCATTGGGTTTTTTCTGTTGAGTTGTTTCAGTTACTTGTATATTCTGGATATTATTTACTTGTTGGATGAATAGTTTGCAAATATTTTCTCGCATTCTACTTGCTGTCTCTTCACTCTGTTGATTGTTTCCTTTGCTGTGCAGAGCTTTTAAATATAATCCCATTTGTCTGTTTTCACTGTTGTTGCCTGTGCTTTTGAGATCTTCTTTATAAAAATTTTGCCCACCGAGGCGGGTAGATCATTTGAGCTCTGGAGTTCGAGAGCCTGAGCAAGAGCAAGACCCTGTCTCTACTAAAAATAGAAAGAAATTAATCGGACAACTAAAAATATATAGAAAAAATTAGCCGGGCATGGTGGTGCATGCCTGTAATCCCAGCTACTCGGGAGGCTGAGGCAGAAGGATCACTCGAGCCCAGGAGTCTGAGGTTGCTGTGAGCTAGGCTGACGCCACGGCACTCACTCTAACCCGGGCAAAAGAATGAGACTCTGTCTCAAAAAAAAAAAAAAAATATTAAAGTCAAACTCTGATAGTCTAAAGCATTTGCAGCTGTAGTCCTACGGGCATTTGTTACAAGTGCCATATTTAATATTTTCCCTTCCTATTGCCTAATCATATACAGTGATCTTCATTGTTTGAAGATGCTGTGTTTGTATTTGCCTATTTGCTAAAAATGATTTGTGATCCCAGTATCAATACTTGTAGTTCTTTTACAGTCATTCCTGGCTATGTGCACAGTGGTGCAAAGTCTGAGTTGCCTGATGTGCGTGCTCCCAGCTGAGGTCAAACAAAGAGATGCTCTGCCTTCTTGTTTCAGCTCTCATACTGTAAACAAGTGTCTTTTTCATGGTCTATTTACCGTTTGGTTTTTTTTTTTTTTTGCTTTTATGCTTTTTTTGATGGTTTTCCTTTTTAAAATAGACCTCAAGCAGAGTACTGAAACACTATGTAGTGTTTCTAAGTACAAGAAGGCTTTGCTTTGCCTAATGGAGAAAAGCATGTGTCAGACAAGCTTCATTCTGGCATGAGTTATATTGCTGTTGCTGTGAGTTCAATGTTAATGAGTCAACAATTTATGTTAAATAAAGTGTCTTTAAACAGAACACACAAAACACAGCAGCGACATAAAACAAGGTATGTAATGATCAGTTGACAAAAATGTTGTAACCAGAGGCACTTAACCCTGTATTTCCTCCAGGAGCAAGGGTTCAGTATTTGCTAACTCGGCGTTTGCAGTGACTTTATAGATCATAACTACTGCAAATAATAAGAATTGACTGTGGCTGATGATAGTTCCCTTTGAGGATGATTCCCTCACATTGCCTTCCGTTGACCTGTCAGCAGGAGATAACCTCCAGCCTCTTTTGCAGGCAACCCAGGAGGGTGGAACAGAAAGAGGACCATGAGAATCACTCCGCTGTTTTTAGGGCAGCTGAAAAAATGATGATTCTCGATGAACAGTGACTATTGATTGAAAACTAGGCCAGTGGGGGAAATCTCAGAGTGCAGGCATGCTTCCAACACATTTATGGAGAGCTTTCTCTGTGCCAGATGAGTAACTGGGATTACGGAAGTGATTTAGATAGATTCCAGCCCTCAAGGAGCTTCAGAGTCTTTTATTCCTACCTTCTTCTCTCCCAACACATAAAATGTCGAATGTGTCCTGGCCACTGTTGAAGTACATTGTATGTTTTAGTCCATTTAATCTTCATTATGACCTGAGGAGGAGGTACTATTACAACTGTGATTTTTTTAGAGAAAGTCACTGAGTTAGATAACTCACCTGAATTCACTCAGTATATGGAAGAGCAAAGAATTGGACCCAAACAGTGGAGCTACAAACTCCCAGGCCCTCAGCCATGCATCTGAACTGTCCTCTCTGGCTGGAGAGAGAGATACAGAAACAGAAACAATCCAGGTTGCAGGAGTTCCCTGCTGGTGGTGCACACAGGGACAGAGAAAATCCAGAAGAAGAGCCCCAAGGCCAGTTACACCTCCAGATGCTTTAACATTAGTGGGAGAGAGAAGGCATGAACTAACAACTTCTTAGCAGAGGAGAGTGGGCTCAGAGACTCCGAGGACTACCCATGCTCAGAGGGATCGGAGCTCCAAAGCACAGCTGTGCTTGGGCTACTGGGGGACCTCGTGAGCCCAGCCTTCAAGAAAATAAGCTTTTGTCAAAAATAAATAAAATAATAAAGCAATCACTCTGGCTGGCCCATCCCCACTGAGTGTGATTAAATGCAGTTTGAATGCACTTTTCATCAGCATTAGCTTTTAAGAGTGATTCTCCTGCTGCTGATATGAAATAAAAGCCAGGTTTATGTGGAAGAAAAATAAAACATCAGGGCTTTGAGTTTTCTTAGGTAAGGGCCAGATTTTCATCATTCTTTCCACTCCCACACAGAGCTCCTAAAGAGTGAAGTTTGTAAGTCAGCAAGAACATTACATATCAAAGAGATATTCAGAACTAGAAGCCAAGAAAAATTAGGCAGATAGAGGCATTTGTGTCTATCTGAGTCTTCCTCTTGTGAGCTGAGCTGATAAATTCAGAAAGCATTCCCACACTGGGAAAATGAGGCTCTAGGGTTCTTGGGCTCCTTGCTAGGTAGTCATCGGTGGTGCAGACATCAGGACCACATTGTTTCAGCTCAGCCTACTATGCACAGACCCACTGTGATTCCTGGGTGCTGCTAACAAACCTTCCAGTACTGTACCTGACAGCTCTCCGTAGCTCAACACCTGGAACGGTGGTGCTACATTGCTGAGGGTGGCTTAATCCACATCCCATGTCTAATCTCTCTCTACACTCAGTGTTGGCTCATTACCCATTGTGCTGGGATCACCTAATGGCTGGAGGGAATGCAGAGAAGGTGCTGTTCCATGGATGAAAGCTCCTAAGTTCTGTATAGGCAGATGAAACCAATAAAAAAAATAAATGGGCAAAAAGTGAAATAAAGTAAAACAACATCGGAAATGCCACAGCAACAGTGAGATTCAAAACAACAGAAGCAAACTTGAAAAAGTGTTGAATTCATATTAGAAGAGAGTAGATCTGATGTTCTTAATAAAATTAAAATAGGATCTTCCAATTTTCTTTTAAGATTTGGAATGCCTTGCTTCTCAGCCACATATGTGCATGCCTAAAGGATATTTCCAATTCTCAGCTACTAGAGAGCAGTTCAAGGATGCATGGTTGGTATTCCGTATACAAATCTATTCCTAAAGCTCATCATTAGTTTTAAGTAGGTTGTTCTGCCTTGAGTTGAGACTGAATGAATGAAAACATGCCTGGATTTTCCCTGGTATGTTTTAGTTTCAAACATCTTGTTTACGTCAGGAACTAAAGCTGAGACAAATTAGTGTTGGACTAATGGTCACAATGTAGGCTCTTGATTAGCCTAACAAGTGATCATTCTTCACAGGAGTTTAAATAGAGACCAGATCCACAGATGCACTGATTGTTCTACCTGGCCTTCAGTATTAACCAGTGATTTGTCTTTAGCTATATGACAAACATGAAGAGAGCTGTTGCATTTTATATGCCAACTCTGATTGTCAGTCATCATCTGGAACTTTGTATTGGAAAGAATACTGAGGCTGAAACTGGCTCAGTAGGGAACGGTATCACATTCAATTAGCAATGTCTGCCATGAATGCAGGTGAAGAGAATCAGGACAAGTGAGACCTGTACTTTTCTTTCCTGCATTAAAGCTGTAAGACTTGGAAGCCAGATCTACTTGGGATTCCCAAGGTGAATGAAGAACGGACTATGTTCCTACCAGCCCATCCAGTTGAGCATGTAGTTCAGAGAGAGTGTGTATCTTCCTGTCTGTTACACCATGCTGATCCCTCCTCTCAATCCACCAAGACTTTTGTGAGCATCTATCCCTATTTGAAGCCTTGCATTTTCCCTTGAGAAGGAGAATGAGGATTATGTAGCTTGAGGAGCAGACAAATGAGATGTTGGAGCAAGCCCTCTATAATGCTGCTCTGTAGGTTGTCTCTGCTATAGACTGCCTCTGTCCTGGTCTCACAGTCTCAGGCACAGATTCCAGTGCCTTGGTCTGCTCAGAATCTCTGGGTCTTGGGGCATGATGAAAGTCTGTGGGTATTGAAGGAACAGTGAAGGTCAGGAAGAAAATCTGAGCCTCACCAAAGCAGAGAGAGATTCAGGCAATAGCAATTACTGAAAGAAGCTGAAGATGGGCGAACACATATATCCTTTGCCAAATGAGAATGTACCAACCTTCTCAGGGGGAAGCTGCTTAAAGCCACTTGATTGCCTCCTTCAGACACAAGTCCAGAAGTTTTGCTGTGCCCAAGGCCAGGAGACAGGGAAATCTTGAAAAGTACAAGGAGAAAGCCTCAGTGATTTCTGGTTTGCTCGGCCTGAGGAAGGACTTTGCGGTCTCTTTAATACCTCAACTTCACGCTTACACTGAGCTTTGGCGGTGTGAGGATTGTAGTATGTCCCAGAAGCTCCAGCACAGGAAAAATAGAACCATGGGCAGAAAGGCCTCAGGAGAATACCCCAGAAGATTGCATTCCTAGAAGGTGTAGCTATTCTTGGACTCTGATTCCGTGAAATGAAATTATACTGCATTGACATCCGTTAGCTCCTGTCACACGAGCTTCTCATTTGTCCTTAAGAAACAGCTACATAAAAAATGGAGAATGAATTAGAGGCAGAGAAAAAGGGGAGGGAAATGACATTTAATGCCAAACTCTGTGCTTGGTGGTGAAAAGGCTCATTGGCGTGACCCAGTGGCTGCCCTCATGTAGCTTACTATCTAGCATAAGAGTAGTCTCTTAAGTGCACAGTTGATTCTGAGACCCAGTACGGAGGGACTGGGAAGGGCTCTGGGCCTTCAGAGAAAGGAGGAATCACCCAGGAGAGGGCTGGGCCAGGAATATGTAGAGAAAAGTGCACTGGATGTGCACTCATGTGTTCATTCACTCATCCCTTTTACCAATCATTCACTCAAAATTACAGATCCCACGTCAGGCACTGGGGACACAGAGATGACTAAAGCTCAGTTGTTCCTCTCGGGAAGTTCAAGAAGATCTTGAACAGGAGCTTGCCTATGGAGGAACACGTGCACTTTATAGCATTAGGGGTGCTATGGTAGATCTGATGGGCTTGGGAGTGGACGGGCAGGATGAGTGCTGCAAGCCTCTGTGTGGCACTTTGGAGCACGTTAATGGATGGCATCTCTCCTGGGCAGACACCACCCACAGGCATATGGCGGGGTGAACAGAGGTGTCATTGGGAATTAGGAAGAGAGGCCCCAGTGTCCTGCTGACTCAGTATCCAGCCATGGTATTGACTTAGCCAATGAGCCACGGGAGTGCCCAGGTGCCCTTGCGCAGGGTGCCACCTGCACAACTGCACACGGTACCCCAGGGGCAATGGGCTAGAAGCATATAGTGCATGTCCTGGCTTTGGTGATGTGCAACCTCATGCAACCCATTTGACCTCTCAGAATCTCATTTCCTATATGTGCAGGATGGAAACCATAAGGTTCACCTACTTTGATTGCTATGAGCAGCAATCGAGTGAGATAATGTATGCAGTGCTGCCCTGGGCCCTGGAAGGCTCTACACATATATTAACTATGTTATTCAATAGAGATTTTTCTATGGATTAATTGATTGGGAAAGTCTTTAATAAATCTACTAGTGGGTACACATTTCATAGAGCCTCTTCTCTTCCTTCTTCTCTCTCTCTCCCTCTCACACACACACTCACACACACACAGATTCATACTCACACTCACACCTCTCTTTCACCCTCAGCCCTGCCAATTCACAGGCTTACACCTTCTTTGCTGAGAGATCCTACCCCTTGTTTTCAGAATTTTAGGCAAGAGGCAGGTTTTCCATGGATACAAGTTAGAACCTAATAGTGTCCTTTGAGGTATACCTTGCTTAGTTTCTTGTGGAAAGGATTTTTTTAAGAGGACATAGAAAATAAACAGGCAGGAAGTGTTTTTCCCCAATAGCTTTATTGGAAAGCGTTATTGGGCCAAATGAACCGAGTTGAACATTTGCATTAATTAGATTGACCATAAACCCAGCTTAATGTTTCATTTCACCTTTCTCCTGGCACGATGGTGCCTGAGTGTTTTGGAACTCAGATATATACCCACTGGCAGCGATGGCTGAGAGATCAGTGACAATCAATGCTTGTAATCAAAGAAGATTAAACTTTGTATTAATTAATGGAAATCCAGTGGTCAGCACTGATGTGGAGCAGACTGTCCCAAGCCTGTGGTACATCCGCAGAACTGCAGGTAATTAAACAGCGACCCCTTCTGGAAGGAAAAGTTTATCTCATTGTTGAGTTAAATTCTGTGCGTGCAGCCTCAATTCTTGAGCCAAGGGGGACCACACCAAGTGTTGTAGAAAATTAGGACTGTGTGAAATGTAGCTCCCCACCTGCATGCCCAGCATCCTTCTGGCCCCAGAGGAGTTGGAAGAAAAGTTGGGAGAGAGTTTAATCCTCCTGTCTCAGCTCTGTCGCTCACTAGCTGTGTGATCCCAACAAAGTTACTTAACCTGTTTGAGTCTCAGTTTTCTCATTTGTAAAATGACAGAGAGGTTTTGTGAGGATTTGATGAAGGGTGACATGGCAGAGACAGAAAGAAAGCAAGAGGGAGAAAATACAGGCCAGTTTCTTAAGCAACTATTTGCTGGGTCCCAGTTTTTACAGACAGGAATGAGTCTCAAAGCCGATATATGAGGTGCATGCTTATTAAGCCCACTTTTGTGGATGAACATGCAAAGGAAATTAGAAAAGTGTACAAACTGGAGCTGATCAAATGCCCTCGTGAGGATGTGATGGCTGCCATTTACTGGGGACTAACTGTGTGTCCACCAAGTATGTTGTTCACTCACCTGTGATACTCAGAACCTCCCAACAGAGGTGAGGCAATGGACACTCAGAAAGGTCAAGGGATGTGTGAGAGCCATGCAGGAGCTGGATTCACATCCACACGCACCTGGCCCCAGAGCCCAGCTCCACCCCATTCTTCCCTGGGCCCAGTTGCCTGGGCATGTCTGTGGGAGAGGAGGTTTTATCAACCACTTTGTCAGCCACATTTGTGACAAAAATGAGAAAAAGTCTCTGGTTGGGAGGTGCCTACAGTCTGGTCAGGAGGGAAGAATTATAAGCCTGAAACAGGCTGACAATAGAAGACCATGTGTGACCCACTGTCAACTCCAGTATCTGCCATTAACTCCATTAATCACACTTTGGACCAATGAAAACATGAATCCTCTACATGAGGCCCAGTTGTGTGTGTATCAGAGGATGGGGACTGGGGGCGCTAGGATGGTGACATGTCCACCTTGTGGGTCTGTGGATCTATAATTGGAAACTGGTCCAGGAGGTGGCAGGTGCCACAGGGACACTCAGCATTTCCGTATGATTTCATTGCCACCCACAGAATGGTTGAAGCTTTACTTCTTTTTATTTATTTATTTTTATTTTAGCATATTATGGGGGTAGAGATGTTTAGGTTACGTATGTTGCCCTTACTCCCCCCACCCACCCAAGTGCAAGTTTCAAGCGTGTCCATCCCACGGATGGTGCACATTGCACTCATCGTGTATGCAAATACCCGTCCCCTCCTCCCCCCCTCCCCCTCCCCTCTGCCCGACATCCAATAGATGTTATTCTTATATGTGCACTTATGTGTTGATCAGTTAATA
Organism: Avahi laniger; assembly: GCA_963575035.1. Classification (NCBI taxonomy): domain Eukaryota; kingdom Metazoa; phylum Chordata; class Mammalia; order Primates; family Indriidae; genus Avahi; species Avahi laniger. The sequence continues at coordinate 66,294 of CAUYSK010094934.1, forward strand.
CCAATTTGATGGTGAGTACATGTGGTGCTTCTTTTTCCATTCTTGGGATACTTCACTTAGTAGAATGCGTTTCAGCTCCATCCAGGAGTATACAAGAGGTGCTATATCATCATTGTTTCTTAAAGCTGAATAGTACTCCGTGGTATACATATACCACATTTTATTAATCCACTCATGTATTGATGGACACTTGGGTTGTTTCCACATCTTTACAATTGTGAATTGTGCTGCTATAAACATTTGGGTGCAGGTGTCTTTCTTATAGAGTATAATTTGTTCTTTTGGGTAGATTGAAGCTTTACTTTTACTTGAAAACACATGCATTATCACCTGGCTGCTGATAGCAGAATTCTGGCACCTGCAGTTGAGAGTGGTCCAGGGCCCCAAGGGAGTCTTGCAGATCCCTCCCCATCATCACACATCCCTACCAGACCTGGGAAGATGTGTGCATTTGACCTCTCATCCTAGCATGAAGACAATTTAGCACCATTGGATAGTCTTGCAACAGAGTAATAATTTAAGAGGAATTACTCCCTAATGTAGGCATGCCAGATAATTCTTTAGCAGCATCCCTGGATGATTTCCTTCCCAGGGAGTGGCATAACACTTTGCACTGGCTCACCAAACAGCTGATGGCTCAGTGCATCATTGCCCCCAATCGAATGGATTTAGAACACCATTGCATTCTGTGATCATTTAATCCCTGAATCTCTTCGAGGTCACCTCTGTTCACCAGGGTCCCAGATACAGGAGAGGGCAGCAGCCCAAATGCCAGCTAATGTCCATGCAGGAAAGGTCAAGGAGCAGGTTATTTGGTGCACTTCTATTTATATACCTCCCCTCCAGGCTAATTATTTATGTCATTGAAAGGTATCTTAGTCTGTTTGGGTTGTTATAACAAAATAACTCAGACTAAGCCATTTATAAAAAACAGAAATTTATTTCTCACAATTCTGGAGGCCAGTAAGTCCAAGATCAAGGCACCTGCAGCTTCAGTGTCTGGTGAGGGCCAGTCTCTCATACATGACACCTGCTATGTGTCCTCATGTGGTAGAAGATGAAAAGGGATAAAGGAGCTCTCTCAGATCTCTTTTATAAGAGCACTAATCCCATTTACGAGGGTTCCATGCTCATGACCTAGTCACCTACAAAAAGCCCCACCTCCTAATAGCATCACGTTGGCGATTAGGTTTCAACGTATGAATTTTAAAGGGACATAAACATTCAGACCATAGCAAAAGACCATACCTGTTCATTAGCAAATGAAGCTGCTTGCTGGGCCTGACTAGTTTTAAAGGCAGTGAAAGTTAAACTAAGTGTGCTTGTATAATGCAGATATCCAAATGCATAGTCCTCAACTGAGGTTAAATATGTTTACCTAAACCAAGGAATACTTCGTTCCTAGAATAGAAGAACAAACAGAAACAGTTCTGAATTCTCTAACCCTTCCTTATTCTTTCTCTTTAGTTGTGATAATAGCAGTGTTTAGAGCAGCTGCCAGGGCTGTCTCTCAAAGTGAATGCCATTTCCTTTCTACCATTTTAGAATCAGACTGTATGTGTTGGAGAGGTGGGAGGGAAGTGCAAAGAAGCTGGATCATGGACAGCCTTCCTTCCTGTTTTTATTTTGCTCATGCCTACATTCCTAGAAGGCCATGGAAGGCTGGGAGAAAGAAATCATAAGCAGTTTTTGAACAAGTAGATCAAAATTCTCATCCCAGCTCCTCCAAGACTAGCTGAGTGACCTTGGGCAAGTTACCTGTGTCACTGGCCACAGTTTCTTCCTCTCTGGTAGGAGACACAGCGCAACAATGTAAGCAGCACGTGTAGGCTGTGAATAAGGTCAATGATTAGCACCTCACAGGGTAAGTGTGAAGAGAAATAGATTCTTTATGGAAAAGGGCACGTCTAGAATACAAGAGCCAATCAGTAAGGTCATAGTAATTAGAATGACTATTTAAACTTTAATATTCAGTATTGTACATTTTGTCTGTTGAGTACCAGATGAGAAAATCATAAAATGTTTAAGGAAGGTCGTGATTGGCAATGTTCCTTTCAGTCTTGGCTCAGTTGTGAAAGCCGTGAAGGACGGAGCTCTTGCACACAGTGACTCAGATCTTCTGGGTTTCAGACCCCACCCCCACGTCCTCCTTGACTCTCTCACTCTATGGTCATTTGTGACACATTCAGATGAAGACAAATAAGCACCCAAGATGAGGGAAGCATCTTTTCCACATTTTGAGGGCAAACTTCCTTAAAGAATGACTTTGCCTTGGAAATCAGATACACCATCTTAAAATTCCTGCAGGTTGGAAAATATACTCATTCCCCTCTTCTTCTGAAAAATATTGTTCATCCACCAGGCTACAAGATACTTTTTTCATGTTAAATTCCATTAATTCTCACGACATGTTATAGCTGAGAAAACTGAAACTTCACAGGTGTATGTGGCCTCAGTATTGACCCAGGAAAGTGAACCCAAACACTGGGGTCTGGCCTGGAGGTCAAGTGGGTTCTTGGCTTTGTGCAGGAAGGAATTCAAGAGCCAGCAGACAGAATAAAGCAAAAGCAAGTTTATTGAAGTAACAAAGAAATGGAAGGAAGGCTGCCTGATAGGCATAGCAGTGGCTGTCTCTCAGAGCAACAGAAAGTAGCCCTCTGTGAGTTTCTGGGGTCTTATTTTATACCTTCTGTTTAATTTTATGTTAAGCAGAGGGAGAATTATTCATAAGATTTCTGGGAAAAGGGTGGGGAATTCCTGGAACTGAGGGAACCAGTTTTTAAAACCATATAGGGTAACTTATAGGAGTTGCCTTGGCATTTGTAAACTGTCATGGCACTGGTGGGAGTTTCTTTTAGTATGGTAATACATTATAAATAGCAAATAATGAGCAGTGAGGGTAACCTGAAGTGGTTTTTCATGGCCATCTTGGTTCTAACTGGATTTGGCCAGCTTCTCCACCGTCTTCTGTCCTATCAGAGACCTTCGTTCGGGCTTATGACTCTTTATCGAGCAAGGCCTGCCAGTTCCCTGTCTCGGTATGACTCTAAAACTCACGGTTCTTTTACAGCACATATAACTAGGGATAATAATAATAGGGTACAGAGGAAAGAAATCTCTACAAGCAATTGTGTGATTCCGTGAGCTACTGCGTGAGAACTCCAGGGCCTAGTATAATGTTGGTACCTAATGGATGCTAGCTCTTGATTGTCCTATCCACAACCCCAGCAAGGGCCTCCTCAGAAAGCCCATGGGAGCAGTCCCTCAGAGTAACTTGTCCACTCTGTTGACTCACAGTGATAGATTTCAAAGCACTGGAAAGGCCTTCAAAAAGTTGAATCCTAAGTATTTAGTCACAGGAAGGCATTTTGTAGTTGATCAGTTCATGTCACTAAGAAGGGCATCCTTACCCACTGTGACTTTCTGGGGGTCTGGCTTAATTCCAAAAGGAGACAGGACTGGAACTGCTCACAAAACCTCAGGGGAAGTTTGGTGGTTGAACTCATGGTGCCACAGGAATGAGGCCACCAGCATCCTTAAGTGACATGGTTGAGCAAAAGTCATAGCTCAGCTTCCTCTTAGCTCCAGGGCAAGAGCCAGCAAGAGCCTGCCTGTTGCACTGTAACCTCCAAGACATAATCCTGGGACACTTGGCGTGGTGACATTGAGCTTAACACACAGGGCTTGCCTGGGCCTTTGGTGCCTCCCATGTATCCCTTGTGCAGGGTTTGGAATGAACCTTATATCTACTAAGGAAAGGTCGCATGGGGTCACACAAGACTCTGCTTCCTAGATGAAGAAGTATGACAGTGACAGGGAGCTCTGGCATTGCTTTTCCTGGTATAAGAACTTGAGAAGAGCTCTGACTGAGAACGATTTAGACATCAGATCCCTGCTGCTTGTCGGGGAGGCTGGACCAGCTCCCCAGATCTATTGGAGGCTACCCCAACCCTGTCTATACAGCTAATCTTTGATATTAATTATTTGTGTAAAGTGGTCCGTTAGGACTTTATAAAATTGCCAACCATGGGCCAGCATCTTCAGACAGTATTAGCAGAACAGAAAGGCAGAAAGAGTTGTGTACGCCTGCTCTGAAAAGCCTGGTTATTCAGGGCATGGGGAGAGCTGAGATAGGGCAATTTCATCAGGCATGTTGTTCACCAGGTCCTGGGATGTGATGCAGCGTGGGCAGTTTCTCCAAGGATGTATAAGCATCTTGAGAGGGCTAAGTGTGCTTATCTTCAAAGAGGTAAGTCAGAGATCTCTCTGCAAAAAGACAGTGGTCTCATAAGATCTGAAGAGAGAGGATAGGCCATTGAGGGTAAAGAAGTCACAGGGTCAGAGAGGAAAAGAACAGGCACAGATCACAAAGCCATGAGCAAGGTGGGTCAGAATTTAAGCTGGGAATTGGGAACAGTTTCAGACGCTTGCATCTATGCGTAACCACTTGTGCGGAGAAAGGAGGCAGGCTTGTTGTGCCCAAGTAACCAGAGGGACACTGTGAGCTTCCTTGGCTTTTGCCCTGAGTATTCAGCACCTGAATCTCATGGTTGGAGGACTCTTTTGGGGATCCTGGGAGTGCCTTGCCTGTAGGTGGAGAGATGGAAGTGTCTGGGACTCTACACACCCCACGTCAGTCCAGCCCTTAATCAATCACTGTCTAGTGAAGAAGTAAGTCTGGCTCCTTTGCCTCAGACTGGGACAATTCTGAGAAGTAACTCACATGCCAGAGTCCCCTGCAGGATCAGACTTATGGAAGCCACCTTCCATAAGACTGCCTGAAATCACAGCCTTGCTTGACTTCCTCGCTTCCCTGCCCTGAAAACACCACTTCCTTACGTGTCCCCCCTGGGATGATAGCTTAATGAATCACTTTCAGAAGAACCTGCATCTCAGGCCTACTTCTGGGGAGCCCCAAGGAAGAAGCCATCTGACTCCATGTCCATGATGGCCCATCGCCTCACAAACAGGCTCTGAGCTCCCCCGTGTGCCCCACGCAGCTTTCACCACTGTGCTCAGCCCCCAGCCCCTTGGGACCATCCCCAAACACTCCCCTCCAGCTAGGAGGCAACAGAGTAACACACAAGCCACAGCAAGTAAGTACATAGTGGCACAGAAAATGAATCGGAAGATTGAGGTCAGTGTGAGCTGTGACAGTCAGGAGGGCTTCCTGGATGCTACAGGCTCATGCCTGGTCTTGAAAGTACGTGCTAGTGATGCCAAGCGAGAATTGCAAGCAGGGGCTCCACAGGAACAAAGATACAGAAATGATGATCCCCACTGAGCAACTGGTGGCCAGCAAGGAGGGAGGTCTGGCTGCCTGGGCTCTACCATGGGTTGTGCAGAGCACCTGGATAAACCTCCCTTTCATATTCCCCTCAGACAGCAAAGAATGTCCCTTTCTTCTCCCCACCAGGCATCTCTCCATGGGCGTGGGGAACAGTGGAGGTTATCACAGATGAAGGCTGGCCCTGGTGTCTGGAGGACAAGCCAGCTGATAGCACCTTGCCCATTCACAGGTAGCTGCGGATGTGTGTGTGTCCCCTTGGCATGCCCGATCTGAAGGCCCTGAGAGTCCCCTTAACTCAGCAGGCAGCCTTTCCTTTGGTGTTTTCCTTCCCATGCCCTCCTGCTCACTTTAGGAGGAGTTCTGAGGAAGGGTCTGGAACAGAGTAAAGAGCAGGAGCAAGGCAAGAGAGTTATCCTGAGCCATGTGAGTGTGGCTTTCCCCTGAGATAAGGACTTAGGTGCAGGTGGTTTGTTTGGGAAGTGACCCCGGGCTGCTCACATACGGGAGTGGAGGACACAAGACAGGGAAGGGAGAAAATCCAATCAACGGTGCAATAATGATCAGGTTACTGCTGTGGGCATCTGGGCTCCATCCCACTGCGGACACCCTGAGATATAATTAGGGTGACCATTCCGCTCTGCCCAGATGGACCCAGTTTAGCACCAAAAGTCCCACATCCCGGGAATCCCCTCCGTCCCTCACACACTGGCAAGGTTAGTCACCGGTGTCATGTAGAATGTCCACCAAAGCATGGGGAAGGCAAACTATTTGTCCCTGCCTACCCCTCATTGGTTGAATGTGGCCCCTAGGGGCTGGCACTCCTGGGCGGCCTCTCACAAGCTATTATGGCACCGAAGAAAGCCTGCAGGCGGAGAAGCAGGGAGACGCAGGCCCTGGAGGTAAGAGGCAGTCAGCACACACAGGGGCAGTCCATCTAGTTGCAGGTGAACTCAGACAGGTGGGGGATATGATAATGTCTGTCCTGAGGGCCTGTGATTCCTCAGGCACTTTGTACATGTTAAACCATTTCATTGTCCCTGGAACTCTGCAAGGTAGGGACGATGAGATAAATTATAGGTCTGAGAAGCTGAGTCGCTTCTCCAAGGTCACTGGCTTTGTTTCTTCCAGGGAGCTCTGTCCAGCCTCAAAGCCCGAGCTCCTTGCTTTTCACTTGCGGCCTCCAGCTATCTTTTTATCCTCCAGCAATCTCCAGTCGCATCTGGCCAGAGACAGATTCCTTCTGAATAGTTCCGCAGATGACTGCTACAAAGGGAGGCTATTGAAAGCCATCCTTGAATTTAGTTAGCAATAGCTCACCTTGAAAAATAACAAGGTTAAGGCTGAAGAATGTTCTATTCAATTCTGTTGTAATTAAGAGAACTTTTCTGCACTGCGTGCTGCATAATTGAATTATATCACCGATTAATTTTTTAAAATAATTATTTGTAGGTTTGTTTTCCCTACGGGTACATTTTTTAAAAAAAAAATAATATACTTTGCCACTTAATAAAGCAGATAGATGGTGGGGGAGAGGTAGCAGAGGAGATACTGTTTGTACTGGATGGTTGCATCATTACTATTGATTGCACAGTCTTTTTATTCACCTCAAAGACACTGCAATTAATAGAAATGGAAATGAAGGAATATCCGTGTTCTGTGAGGCTTATTGAAAGAGGAAATAAACAATATGTGTAGACTAGTAATAATTCTTCGTTGGCCTTGACAGCAGTGCTTTCAGGGGAAGCCTTAACCTGCATCTTAAACAGGCAGCCCAGACTCTCCCTGCCAGTGCTGGGAGACACTCGCCTTAAAGGCCCCTTCGAGGGCCATCAGTCAGAGTCACCCCACTGGAGACTGGCTGCCCCCTGACCTGTCTGCAGCCTGCTAGAACCAGGCTGTGAGCGGGATCGGGGCGGTCCAAGGCGGCCTACGCCTGGACTCCTTCACGTACTTGGTATTCAAGACTGAAGACTATAGTGGATTACGATAAGTCACAGATCCCTGGACAATAGTGACCTAAGTAACGAGGTGAGAGAAGTGGGGGCAGGCCCAGGGTCTTCTCCTAAGGTGCGTGGTCCTCACCATGTGGTGCGGCCTCTTCCCTGCCCTCCTTCCCCAGCACTTGCTCTCCTGCCCTGGGGCACCACACTGGGAGAGGCTTCTGGCCACTCCCCACTGCTCCCGCAGGCTGCCCCCTTGCCTGGGAAGGCTTCTCTCTTACTTCCCAGGCCAATGGCTGCCCGCCCTTCAAGACATAGCCTGCCCTCCCCTCGCGTTTGGCT
>CAUYSK010094937.1:0-19385 GCA_963575035.1 Avahi laniger
ATTTTTTTTTTTAAAACCAAAAACAATTAATTTTTATTTTTTTTTTATACTTGGGTATAAAAAAAAAAACCCCCCAAAAACCTTATAATTTTTTTTTCCCCGCCGCATTTGGTGCTCGCCCCCCCCCCCCCCCCCCCCCGCCTCCCCCACACACAGAGTCTCTCGCTCTCATTCTCTCTCTCACCCCTGCTTGATGCTCATGGTACCCTTTCCTGATTACAAAGGATCTTTTCCTATTCTTTGGGATCCTGGTAAGTTACATTAGAAACTTAGAATTATGCATTGAAACAAAAATAAAATAGCATTCAGCAGAATGTTACAGAAGTTAGTAATGAGGGCAAAGACATTGCTTTCTTTACAGAATTGGGTTTGGAAAGGTACGTTTGTTTTTTTCCCTTCATCTTCAGATAGTTTCTCATTACGGGTTATAAAATGAAGTTAGTTTAGAGTGTTACAAGCTATGTGCTCTACTACAAATTTATTTAAGTTATATTTGAATGGCTTTTTTTCAGTGTTTATATAGTGAATTGTGGTTACGTGGGATGCAGAGGGTCTCTCCGCACTACGGACAGGTGCAAGAATTGTTTGGGTGCACCATGGTTATTGGTTGGTTGCATGAACACTCTGTGAGATGAGACCCAATGTGCTTGGAAATTTGGTGCTTGTGTAGTGGTGTAGTGGAGGCAGCTGTAACATCTGAACTGCAGTCTGACACATACAGGCTTGTGACTTATTTTCCTCATCTGTGAAATAGGATGATTGACAAGCACTTGACTGATCAGAATCGAGTGAAATGGTTTATGTGATGGCTGTTTTGTAAACTCTGAAGTGCTCTGAAAGCCATTACTATTATTTGCTAAGTCTGTGGTCTCTTGTTCCTCATTCACAAGCCTGGCTGGTTACTAGAATCAATTGTGGGAGTGGGTGGGGCTTTGGGAATTACAAATTCCCAGACTCCACATCTACAGAATCAGAGTTTCTGTGAGAGGACCTAGAAGTCTATGTTTGTAACAGGTTTCCCAGGTAATTATAATGTGTTTTGGGAAGCTCTGATGTGTTTCATGTGAAATAGATTTAAGTAAACCAAATTCTTCCCTCTAATCCTAGCTTGGACTTTTTCCCTAAAATTTCATACCCTTTGTCTTCGTGGACAAATAAGGGAATAGGAAGAGAGAGGGTCGGGAAGAATGAGAATTAGCTTCCCTTTATCTTCTTGGAAATGTCTGTTTCAGTAGGTGGTAGTAGAGGGGAGAGCTGGTGTTTCATTGTCCAACCCAGTGTTGAACCCAAATTGTGTTTCTTCTCCTTCACCCTTGCAGCCCTGAGATTTACAGTGTTGTTTTCACCTTCTTCTGTGCAGCAAAGCATGTTTGCTAAAGAACAGGCCTGAGACTGTGCACATCACGAATGTTCAACAGATTGACAATATCCTTTCCACTTTTGCTACTCAAAACTCATCATTGAAAATGCCTTTTCAAGTTATTTCTGGAAATAACACAGTTGTAGTATTGGCACATACAGATCACAAACACAAAAAGAATCTCAGTAGTACTAGAAAGATAAACTAAGTCTGAATTTCTCCCATTTTCTTCATTGCCGCTAATTTACATGTCAGTAATTGTAGATTTCAAATGAATGAAAGCATCCACCTCCACGTTGGCAGCACAGACTGTTTCCAACAGTAGAATTCAGTAGCATGTACATACACACAAATGCTCGTATGTAGCACTCTGCAACTTCATGCTGTTTCAGAGCCGTAACAAAGTATTCCTCTGTTTGCAAAATTCCTACCACAAATATTAAGTATTTGCTATTTTCCAGATACCTTATTAGAAAATTAAATAAGACATAATTCCACAGTCTTTATCTCAGAAGTTCCCAGACTGGAAGGAAGATGATCATGAAATAAATCGCTGCAGAATAAGTTAGCTTTAATATTAATCTTTTAAAATCAAATCATCTTTCCAAATTATAATCATTACAGTAGAGAATTTTGCCCATGGGAAAATATGAGACCAGTGCATTTACTCTGTGTGCAGCCTCATCCTATATCCTCTGTTTTTATTAATTCTGTGGAAATACTCCTTTGATAGTAAGTAAACGTCTAACAACTAGGTGAGGGACTAAAAGGGGAGTATCTTCTGTATTTAGTAGTGCGGTCAGAGGTGTTCATACTGATTGTTCAGCATCCAGGTCAAGCTCCAGCTATCTCTGGAAGATGACTTCAGATGCTGGGTCTTGAAATCTCCGAAGATAATTTTCCAGCTAAGACCCAAATGTTTCTCCAACTCAGTATATGAAAAATGGAACTTATTCCACTCCCACACCTGATCTTTTTTGGGGGGAGATTTCTTATATCAGGGAGTCTTGTTGCCATTCTCCCAGATGTGGCAGCTTTAAACTTTGACATCTCTTCCTGTCTCCTCCTATCTCTTGACTCTAATCAGGAGCCAAATGCTTTGGGTGTGTCTTTGTCTTCTCCCCCTTCCACTTTTGGGTTTTTGTTTATCAAACTAGGATCCAAGGACCCTGTAAGGGTTCCATGAAAATATTCTTGGGGAGGATTTGAGTGTTCTTCATCTTAAGTTTTACAATTTCTATTTTCATGTCTAGGACAATGTAACAAAATTAAAAGGTGCATGTTTAGAATCACCAAGATTTGTAACTGGTAAGCGATTCTGCCACAGATTTTAATGTCCACATTTGTGTTGTGTTTATGAATTGGCTCTAATTCGGCAAGTCCTCTTCTGGGCTCTCATAGTGCCACACTTTGTTCTAGGACTCCTCATGTTGTTATAACTGCGCGAGTCTGGCTTTCCCAGTAGACTGTGAGATCCCAGAAGACAGGTACCTTGTCTGGCTTATTTCTGTGTTCCTAGAACCTAGCGCTGGGGCCAAACACATAGTAGGTACTTACGGTGGTAGCTATTGTGTATACCATGTTTTGGAGTCTGCGTTTGCTCTCCTTACGTGTTGCCATGTTTGGCAATAGTTATTTTAATGTTTATGTAGTATTTAGTCATGTTGATAGATGACATTTGGCATAGCTGTCCCTTATTTTTAGATGTTTGGATTATTTTCACTTGTTGGCTACTTTAAGTAGTATAGTTAAAACCGTCTTTGAACAAAGTTTTTTTCTTTCATGTAGATTGTTTTTTTGGGAATTCCTTAATGAAATTACTGGGTCAAGCAATTTTATTCTTCTTAAAATATGGTTTTAATCTTTTTTTTTTTTTTAATGAAGAGACCAGACTGACTTATAAGGCATGAGCTCTCCTCAGAGATGTTTCTTTCATTGGAATGAGAGTTGATAGAACAAGTGATGGTTATTGCCCTTCTGCCACTGCACTGCTGACCTGGACTGTTCTCCCTTCCCCTGGGCTTTACGTCTTCAGCCACACTTTCGGAATTGTGTGACGTGCTTATTACTTTAGCCACTGTGATGCTTCCAGCGTGCAAATCTAGCCATGTCACTGCTCAGAACGCAGCAGTGGCCTTCCTTTGCCTGCCAGGTAAAAGTCCAGCCACGTTGTCAGGGCACACAGAGTGCTTCAGGATGTGGCTTCTGATTCCCTTTCTGGGCTTATCTTTGGCTGCTTCCCAGACCACTCCCTGCTCACCCTGAAGGCACTGTTTTCAGTTGGGAACGTAGGTGCCGTTCCCTCCATCTGAAAGGGACTCCTTGACCCCTTCCTGCCTGGCATTGCCTTCCTCGTCCTTCCATGCTCAGTTGTGGTCCCGAGTGCTGCCCTCCCTACCCTTCCTACCACCCGCCCCACCCCCATTCTCGCAGAGTCTTTGTATCTTTCATGAAGACCTTTGTCCCCTCTACTGAAGCTCTGTGTTATGTTAACTTTTTTCATCTTTGCATTTAGATCGTGAGCTCATAGGATAAGAATTTCGTCAGTCTTTTCTGTCACCAAGCTTTTAATACAGTGACTAGCACATAGCTGGTCCTCAATAAACCTTTCTGAATTAATAGAATTGTCATTTGGGCTGACTGATATATAAGTGATTACTTATAGTAATTCTACTTATTTGTGAATTGAGATTCCATTTATGGTATTTATGGAAATTCTCAGTTGTCCAGAGTATCAATTAATGTATTAAATCCTCCTTTCTCCAACCGTTTGATATACTTTAAAAAAATTGGGCAGCAGTTGTAAGTCTGTTTACTAAGCCGCAAACCCTAGACTTAAGCTACATGAAGGAACGTCTAGTTAGCCACCATATCCCCAGTGCTTAGTACTAGTACCTGGCACCCAGGAAGCACTCAGTCACTCTTGGTTGAATGAGTGAACGGGTGAATGAATGAAACATGGAGAAGAGGCCCTACCACGAGGCATATCAGAAACCTTGGCAGTTGGGAATTTTCTGCACTTGTGCATGTATGTGTCTGCCCCATTCACCATTCTGTCCTTGTGTCCACTTAACTCGCTTTCTTGGTAACTCTGTGGCCTCTTCCACCTCCATCATTCCATGGTTCTGAGGGCCCGATTGAGCCCTGCTGTCTCCTGCTCATCTCTTTAAGGGGAGACATCTCAGAAATGCCACCTACCAGCCAGGAAGCTAGCACCTTGGTGTAGTCAGCAAGATGAGGGTCTCTAGGGCTGGCCTCCTCAGTTATCTCCGGTATGAAATCCAAATCAACCAACATCCTGTTGTTCTGGGTGATAAATAACTAAATCACATCTGTGTGACTGAGCCGATTTATAGAGATGTGATGTTGTCCAGATCCTGCTGCCAAAATCTGAAGAAGTCATTTCGAGAGAAACATGTATTGGCAGAGAGATTACATCTCCCCTTTCCCTGGGTTGAGTCTCCTTGGGATATATGTTTCATTTCTCGGTATCCTAGTGAGAATTTGCATGTTTTTGACCACAGCCTATTACAAGGAACAAAAAATTCCATCTGCTAATTAGTTTCTCTCTTGGATTACTAGTCCTGTTAAAAAGCTTTATAAGGGAATAAAAAACTGAGATAGTAATTACTGGAGCGGGGAGTAACATAATGTTGTGAGGGGAAAAGAATTATCTTCAATTGTGTATTGGAACAATGGGAGCCAGGAAGACTTCAAAAACAAAAACAAAAACAGCCTGGAATGGCAGCAAAAGTCCTGCTATTTGGTTCATTAAAAAAGGTGTTATAAATTCTCAGTGACCTACTCCCAGGCTTGGAACTTCTATTAAAGCCCTGCTGCATAAGAGCTAAAATCTTAATTGAAAATAGAACAGATTGAGCCAATACTGTATTTATTAAAGCTATTATCAATGCTCACTGCTCTCAAATGCATTCTTTTTATGATGCTAGAAGGACTGCAGAAAGCTTTGTACTCCAGAGCATCATTTAACCTTAGCTGCAGGGCTAGCTGGAAACAACAGTGCCCAGAAGGCATAGACCAGGGGGTGTCTGAGGGGCAGAGGTCAACATAGCTGTGTCAGAGGAGTGTTGTGTTCCTGTGCTAGGTGGCACAAAATGAGGTCGACTTCTCTGTCAGGACATATAGGTGAGCAGTCACAGGACAAGTGAACAGTGCCTGGCACACAGAAGAAAGCTGAGTATTTGGTGAAAGGGCACCAGGGAGAGCAGGAGGGCGAGAGCGCGGATCTGATAAAGTTGTTGTGTTTCTCTGAAGGTCCATTTTCAAGGCCATTGAAGTATCCTTGGGCCTGAAATTCAGGAAAAGTAGATTAATTATTTTTTTGGTTTCTTTTTTGGTTGTGGGTTTTTATTTTATTGATACATAATATTTTGCATATTTATGGGGTACATGTGAAATTTTCTTGCATAGAATTTGTAATGATTGTCAGGGTATTTGAGGTATCCATCACCTTGAATATTTATCATTTCTATGTGTTGGGCAGATTGGATTCCTCTCTTCTAGCTACTTTGAAATATACAATACTTTGTTGCCAACCATAGTCACCCTACTCTGCTATCCAGCATTGGAACTTACACCTTCTATCTAACTGTACGTTTGTACCCATTAACTAACCTCTCTTCATCCTCCTCTCCCTCAGACCCTTCCCAGCCTCTGGTGTCTATCATTCTACTCTTTACCTCCATGAAATCAACTTTTTTAGCTCCCACGGATGAGTGAGAACATATGATATTTGTCTTTCTGTGCCTGGATTATTTCACTTAACGTAATGATACCCAGTTTCATCCATGTTGCTGCAAATGACATTATTTCATTTTTTATGGCTGAATAGTATTCCATAGCATATATATATATATATATATACCATATTTTCTTTATTCATTCATCTGTTGATGGACACTTAAGTTGATTCCCTATCGTTGGTATTGTGAATCGGGCTGCAATAAACATGTATGTACAGGTATCCCTTTTATATACTGATTTGTTTTCCTTTGAATAAATACCCAATAGTGGGATTTCTAGATCATATGCCAGTTCTACTTTTAGCTTTTTGAGCAATCTCCCTACTGTTTTCCATAGTGGCTGTACTAATTTACATTCACACCAACAGTGTATAAGCATTCCATTTTCTCTGCCTCCTTGCCATCATCTGTTGGTTTTTTTTTTTTTTGTCTTTTTAATAATAGCCATTCTAATTGGTATGATATTTCATTGTGGTTTTGATTTGCATTTCTCTGATGATTAGTGATATTGGGAGCATTTTTTCATATACCTGTTGGCCATTTGTGTATCTTCTTTTGAGAAATGTCTATTCATGTCCTTTGCCCACTTTGCCTCTTTTTAATGGGATTATTATTATTATTTTTTATTGTTGAGTTGTGTGTATATTCTGGATATTAGTCCCTTGTCAGATTAATAGTTTATAAATATTTCTCCCATTCCACAGGTTGTCTCTTCACTCTGTTAATTGGTTCCTTTGCTGTACAAAAGCTTTTAAATTTAATATAATTCCATTTGTTTATTTTTGTTTTTGTTATATGTGCTTTTGAGGTCTTAGCCATAAAATCTTTCCTAAACCAATGTCCTGAAATGTTTTCCCTATGTTTACTTCTAGTAGTTTTGTAGTTTCAGATCTTATTTTTAAGTCTTTAATCCATCTTGAGTTGATTTTTGTATATAGTGAGAAATAGAGGTCCAGTTTTATTCTTCTGTGTATGAATATCCAATTTTCCTAGCACCATTTATTGAAGAGGATCTCCTTGTCTGGTGTTGGTATCAGGGTAATCCTGGCCTCTTAGAATGAGTTAGGGAGAATTCTCTTTTCTTTAATTTTTGGAATAATTTGAAGAGAATTGGTAGAATTCAGCAGTGAAGCCATCCCCAGTCCTAGCCTTTCCTTTGTTTCCTTTTTATTATTGATTCAATCTCATTATTGGTCTGTTCAAGTTTTCTGTTGCTTCCTCATTCAATCTTTGTAGGTTATGTGTCCAGGAATTTATCCATTCCTCTAGGTTTTCCTGTTTGTTAGTGAATAGTTGCTTATAATAGTCTCTGATGTATTTGTACAATTTCCAAAGTTGTTCTTGTTATTGATTTCTAGTTTTATTCCATTGTGGTCTGAGAAGATACTTGATATGATTTCAATTTTAAAAATTGAAATGTTGAGATTTGTTCTGCGTCCTAGCATATGATCTATCCTGGAGAATGTTCCATGTGCTGTTGAGAAGAATGTGTACTCTATAGCTGTTGGACGAAATGTTTTGTAAATGTCTGTTAGGTCCATTTGGTCTAATGTGCAGTTTAAATTAAATGTTTCTTAATTTTCTGTCTAGGTCATTTGTTTAATGCTGACAGTGGGATGCTGAAGTTCCCAACTATTATTGTATTATAAAGTCTATCTCCTTATTTAAATATGATAATATTTGCTTTATATATCTGGGTGCTCTGGTTTTGGGTACTTGTATGCTTAGAATTGTTATATCATCTTGCTGAATTGATTCCTTTATCATTATATAATGATCTTTTTTATCCTTTTTTACTGTTTTTGACTTAAAGTCTGTTTTATCTGATGTAAGTATAGCTACTCTTGCTTGGTTTTGATTTCTGTTTGAATGGAATAACTTTTTCCATCCATTTACTTTCAGTCTATCTGTGTCTTTACAGGTGAGATGAGTTTCTTGTAGACAGCATATAGTTAGGTCATTTTAAAAAATCCATTTAGCCAGTCTGTATCTTTTAAGTGTAAGGTTTAATCAGTTCACATTCAAGGTTATTATTGATAGGAGAGGTCTTATTCCTATCATTTTATTAATTGATTTCTGATTGTTTTGTATATCCTTCGATCCTTTCTTTCTCTCTTATTGTTTATCATTGTGGTTTGGTCGTTTCCTGTAGTGGGAACACTTGAGTTTTTTCTCTTTTTTGTGTGTTTGCTCTACCAGTGCTTTTTATATTTTCATGTGTTTTCATGATGGTAGATATCATTCTTTCATTTCTGGGTGTGGGACTCCCATAAACATTTCTTTATTTTTTTTTTAATTTGCGCATATTATGGGGGTACAGATGTTTAGGTTATGTATGTTGCCCTTGCCTCCCCACTCTCCCCCAAGTCCGAATTTCAAGTGTGCCCATCCCTTGGATGGTGCCATAAGCATTTCTTATAGGACTGGTCTAGTAGTGATGAATTCCCTCAGCTTTTTGTTTGTCTGCGAAAGACTTTATTTCTCCTTCATTTATGAAAGATAGGTTTTCTGGGTACAGTATCCTTGGCTGGCATTTTTTTTTTCCAGCACTTTGAATATATCATTCTGTTCTCTCCTGGCCTGTAAGATTTCTACTGAGAAATCTGCTGTTAGTTTTATGGAGGTTCCTTTATAATTGACTAGATGCTTTTCTCTTGCTGTTTTTAGAACTCTTTGTCTTTGACTTTTGACAGTTTGACTATAATATACCATGGTGAAGACCTTCTTGAATTGCATCTATTTGAGAATCTCTGAGCCTCCTCTATCTGGATATCTAAATCTCTTGCTAGACTTGGGAAGTTTTCATCTGTTATTTCATCAGATAGGTTTTCTATCCCTTTGTTTTTCTCTTCACCTTCTGGGACACTGAAAATTCAGATATTTGGTCACATATTTTGTCACTTCATTGTGTCCCATATGTCATGTAGGTTTTGCTCACTCTCTTTAATTCTTTTTTGTTTATTTCTGTCTGACTCGGTTATTTCAAAAGACTTGTTTTAAAGTTCTGAGATTCATTCTTCTGCTTGATCTAGTCTATTGTTGAAATTTTCTAATATATTTTATATTTTACTCAATGAATTCTTCAGTTCCAGAATTTCTCTTTGGATTTTTTTTTAAAATGATATCTATCTCTTTGGTAAATTTCTCATACATATCCTGAATTATTTTTCTGATTTCTTTGTATCGTTTCCCAGTATTCTCTTGCATCTCACTGAGCTTTTTCAATATTAATATTTTGAATTCTTTTTCTAGGATTTTATAAATTTCTTTTTGATTGAGATCTGTTGCTGGAGAATTATTGTGTTCCTTTAGAAGTGTCTTGTTTCGTTGCTTTTTCATGATTCTTGTGTCCTTATGTTGATACCTGCACATCTGGTATAACAGTTGCTTCTTTTGATTTTTTGAATTTGCTTTCATGGGGAGGATTTTTCCTGAGAATTTATCTACAGTGTTGATTGGGTAGGGAACTTTGGCATTGATTCTGGGTGCATGCAGTAGTGTAGTCTATATGATTTCTTTGGCTGTAAACAGCATCAGTGGTATCTGTGATTTCCTCAGTGACTTAGGGTGCGATTATTAGTAGAGGCTGTGGTGCAGTTTTTCTGGGCACTGAGATGCCAGGTAGGCCAGTCTTTGAGCCCTAATAGTGGCAGTGATGGGCTCAGTATGCCTGTCATTGCGCCCCAAGTACACTGGCACTGGTGTTAGTGAGTGCAGGCAGATTGTTTCTTGGACCTCCAGATGGCTTGCTCAGGTGGCTTGCACATGGGCCAGGTGGCTTGCCAGGAATGGTGGCAGTGGGCCAGGCGGATGGGTGAGTTTTTGGGCTATTGGGCATGGGATGTGGCATGGGTGACGGCAGTAGCCATGGTGGGACAACTCTCTGGGACCTAAGCGGTCCATGCTCATATTGGCAGTGGCTACAGCAGGCTGGGTGGACCAGTCCCCAGGCCCACAGATCATGTGTGTGCATGGGTGCCAGCTGTGGTGGTAGTGGCAGGTTGTGTGGGCCCGACCTCAGACCCCAGGAGGAATGCTTAGGTGCCAACGGTGGTGGACTGGGCTGGGCAATCCCCAGGCCAGTGGACGGCATGTTCGGGTGCCGGGAGAAGGCGGGACTAGGCAGGGCAGGCCTTTGTCTGGCCTATCAGTGGTGCGTGCAGGTGCTGCCTCTGGTAGGCAGGGGTACGGTGATTCCCCAGGCCACTGGAGAATGGTCAGGGAGAGTGGCAGCCGCTGCATTGTGGCCCACCTGCAGGTGGCTGGGGGGTCCTTGCTTGGCTTGCACTTCGGCTCCATAGCGGTCTGCAGCAGTTGAATTTTTTCACAGGGAGTGTGAAAATGCATGGCTTCCCCTCTGCTGGGGGCGGGGGTCACTGCCAGTGGCTCCTACCTCAGCCCTCAAAGCTGGGATGGGAATGTCAGTGGAGCTCCAGGGATGTGTCAGGGGTTGTTGGGGGCTGGTCTGGTGGGGGCTGGGCTCTCAATATGGCATCTTGCTTAGGCCTTGGGGGTGTGTGGGACACAGGGTGAGCTCCCTCTCTGGAGCAGTGCTGTCGCCTGGTTTCCAGGAAGCTCCCTATGCTAGTCTCAGGGCCCGGGGGGTAGTAAGGGGGACCTCTCGCACGGCCAGGATTGGGGCAGTGTGGATCGCTCAGGGTCTCTCACCTACCCTTTCCTGCACTGGGGAGCCTCTCCAGGCTCCCAGCCGATCCTGGCCACCAGGCTGCCTCCCTTCCCGCTCCTTCCTTGCCTCAGGTGTTTCCCGTCATGTCTCTGTTGGAGTCCAGTGTTCTGTCTCAGATGATCTAGTTAAAGTGTGATTATCTGCTCACTAATTTGGTTCTTCTTTGTGGAGGAGGTGAGTACCAGATGCCTCTAGTCAGCTGTCTTAAAGCCCCTCAGATTATTCTCAAGTGCGTGTAGAAACTCATGCGTGCATTTCCAGACCCTTCTCCCTCTCCACCATGGGCAGCATAAAGGACAACAGTGAGGTGGAGGCTATTTATAAAGATTTATAAGGGGACAAACACATTTAGAATGGATGGGTGATTGTCGTTTGGGCCTGCATGTATTTAGGATTCTCCAGCTACTCAGAAGAGAGGAAATTCTATTTTGTGTTTTTGTTTTGCTCCCCCAACCCCCAGTGAAGAGGACTAGAAACACATTTTGGCGGAGAGAGAAATAGATCAGAAGAAAGAGAGAAGAGCAGTGAGATGGGAAGGAAGAGAGTGGGCTGGGGTATTGTTGGACCTCTTGTGCTGTTCACTTGTTTTCTAATTCTGGGAAGTGTGGTCTAGGAAAAAGTCCATGGGACTGGCAGGCAGAGGTCCTGGGTTCTAGTTCTGGGTCTGCCACAAATTTATTGTTTAGATTGTTCAGGAAACAATGAGGTTGGTTCCCAAACATGGGTATGACATGGAGAAAATTCAATCTGAAGCAAAATTAGAAGGAAATATGACTATGTAGTTGGCTTTTCATGAAACTAAATGTACTCAATTTAATGGACTTTCCTTTATTCTAATATTGAGTATATCCTGTTAAATGTTAAATTCCTTTATTTCATTAAGGAGTGATGAAAGTAAATGGTGCTTATTTTTTAATGACTTTACTTGGCAGAGTAAAAAGTTGGCAACATCATTTTAATCCTTTAACTTTGTTTGAAATTTTAATGGTACACAAAACCTGTAACTCTCAGACCAGATAACCTTTGAAGTTCCTTCCAATTCTAACGGTTGGAGAGTCTAACATCTTCTTGCCACTTAGGACTGTGAGGTGAGAAATTCAAGTGTCAGTTTATGTTTGCATCCTGGAAAAAGCTGTATTTTTGTCTGGAAAAGTCATAGTGCCAGTATGTAAGTATTTTATAGGTGCTCCACTTTTTTCAACTGGAACAAAACCTGAAGCATTACTTTAAATCTTTATTTGACTAAAGATAAGAATGGAAATGGTGGAAAAACATTCACTGTCATACATTGCTGATGGGAGTGTAAATTGGCCTGGTGTAGGGTCAGCAAACTTTTTCTCTGAAGGGCCAAATAGTAAATATTTTTAGGTTTATAGGTCACATAAAGTCTTTGTCACATATTATTTCTCTGCCCCCTTTCTTTCTTCTTTTCTTTTTAAAAAAACTCTTCAAATATGTAAAAATACCCTTAGCTCATGGGCTGGATTTGGCCTATGGGTCATAACTTGCCAACCCTGGTCTAGTGTCTCTGGAAGACTGGTCATATCTGTCCAAGTTACAAAGGCACAGTTAACCACAGGTTGAACAATTCTGCTTGCAGGAATCTAGCCTACAGCTACATTCTTGCACCTGTGCAAAATGGCCTGCGTACAAAGATACTTATGATAACGTTGTTTGAAATAGCACAATACTGAAAGCAACTTAAATACTCATCACTGGGAACTAGTTAAATAATAGAACATCCATACAGCAGAATATGATATAGTCTTTTAAAAGTCTGAGGCAGCTCTGTATGGAATAATGCCTGAGATATAACATTAAGAGGGGGAACAAAACCAAATGCAAAACAATGTTTTTATTATAATGCCATTTATTAGTTTATAAAGAATGTGTGTGTGTTTGTGGACCTGCATGCACTTGCACTTATTGTGTGTACAGACTGTCCGGTAGCTTGGTTGTCACTGAGGAGGATAAGTGAGTGGCTTAGGGACAGGGATGATAGAGAAACCTACTTTTCGACCTTATATTATTTTGTAGCTTATGAGTTTAGTGCCATGTACATGTGTCTCCTATTCAAAAAATAAATTTGATTTTTAAAAAAGAACTGAAAATCAGGGGGAAACAATGATAATTCCCGGTGTGAGAAAATTCAACGAAGTGATTGCTTGAAATAGATCTGAATCATTCTTCAATCAATCGCAGGTGAACCTGTGCTGCCCTGAGAAATGTGCACATTTGATTCCCTTCGCATGAAGGTGCTTTGAAAGAATCATAATCCTTTGCCAGCTTTGGATTGCCTGAGATGGTGGACACCCGTCCGGAGAGGCTGGATCGAAGGTTATGCTGTTGGCAGTGTTCCTTGTGATTTTTAGCATTGTGAGCGGATAGTCATACTAGAAGCTGACCTGAAGAATGAATAGACCTGAAGAAGGTTTAGTTTGGTAACCAGATAAAATCCATAGATGCGGAATGTTGGCACTAGAAGACTCACTGAGACTCATCTCGCCCCTTGGCTTTGTCAGTGTCCTAAGAGATACAGGCTTGCCCAAGGTCAGACAGCTAGTGACGGCCACGCCCTTAACTCAGATTTGCCTGACATCACCACATACTACTGACGTGGAGAAGCCTGTGCCTCTAATGAGTATTTTTCTGTATAGTCCAAACCTTTATTTTTCTATATTCCTGACTTACTAAAAGGCAGAGACATGGAACATGGTTCCTCAATAGTCACTCTTCCCTGAGCCCTACCTGGCCATAAAGACTCTGTTCTGTTCTCCATGCCCCTCCTACCTGGGAGGTCCTTGAACAGCTCACTCAGCAGCTCTTAGTCCTTACCCTGACCGGAAGGCCCAGCTACTTCCTTGGGTCTCTGAGACAGCCAGTTTTGGGGTAGAAAACAGCACTGTCCTTTCTGGGAGGGAAGCAGTAACTTGTGGCCAAACACTGCAATAGGGAGAAGGTGTGAGAGGAAAGGACGTGGGGTCACTGATGTGTAGACATAGTGAGCTAAAGACAGAGAGATGTGGCGCAGTGGATTGCAAGGGTGGCCGGTTCCTCACCTCTGTAAATAGGCACCCCTCGAGTCTGGCCTGGCCTCGTTACTTTGGCTTTGGCCAACAGGATGCAGTAGGAGTGGTGGGTGGTATGCCAGTTCCAAGCCCAGGCCTTAAGAGACATTGCATGTTTCTGTTAGCTCTCTTGCATGTCCCCCATCGCCATGAGGATATTCTCAGAGCAGAGCTGAATCACCTAATTTTCCCGGCCTAGGACTCCCTAAATCAGCAAACAACTGGCTGATCCCAGGGTGGTAATTACACCAGGGTAAGTAATCCCAGCTCAGATCAACAGAGCCACCTAACTGACCACCCCAGACACTTGAGCTATAGAAACACTTGCTATTATATGCTAATGAGGGTTTCTGATTGTTTTTTCTGCAACATTATCATGAAAATAGACACCTGACACATATGGGGATACCAATGGTTGGCTCTGTGTTTATAAATGGAGAAACTGTAGTTTTCTTTCTCCCCCTATGTAATACTGTCTGAAAACATGGGGAAGTATTTTTGGTGCAATACACCAAAAAAAAAAAAAAAACCCACCCAGTTAGGGCCAAGCCCCAGCAACAGGAAAGTATTCCATAGTTGGCAAAGTGCTAAAAAGGAAAAGCAAACCTTTAGGCAAGGACCGTATCTGGCAAAACTGTCAGAAATGTCAGTAGTAATAGTAGCGTTTCAAAGGACAGCCCTCCTTCCTCTATAAACCATTTAAGTTGATCTACTAGGATTCCCCCCTTTTACCATGGGTTGCTATTACAGTTTTACTAATGAGCTTATTTAAATTTCCAAATATGAGATACCTCCCCTGTTGTATAATTGCTATCACACTCAAGTAGAAGAATTACCCTTGTCATATGATTAAAAAACCTAATAAAGCACGTGAAAAAGTTCAAAAAGAAAAGCAAATAAAAGAATCATTCATAGGCTGGGTGAGGCGGCTCACACCTGTAATCCTAGCACTTTGGGAGCCTGAGGCAGGAGGATTGCTTGAGGTCAGAAGTTTGAGACCAGCCTGAGCAAGAGTGAGACCCCATCTCTACTAAAAGTAGAAAAATTAGCCGGGCATGGTAGTGCGTGCCTTGGATCACTTGAGCCCAAGAGTTTGAAGTTGCAGTGAGCTATGATGGCACCACTGCACTCCAGCCTGGATGACAGAGCGAGACCCTCTCTCCAAAAAAAAAAATCAGGATGTTGATGTAACATTTCATCCCAGAAATACAAATGTTTTTTAGGAAGTCTGAATAGACCCTTTGATCAGTTCCAATAAGATATGATGATCCCAGTAGATTCCTAAAAGGCATTTGATAATTCAATACCTATTATTAATTTAAAAAATAAAATTCTTGTAAAAAGATATTTCTTTAACATGATTTAAGTATATCATAAAGCAAAAAATAAATTTTCTGTGTATGTGCACCTACACACGTACATTATCTCTTACCACGGGTCCCCAGCTTTTTTGGCACCAGCGACCAGTTTCATGGAAGATAATTTTCCACAGACCCAGGGGTGAGAGGGATGGTTTTGGGATGATTCAAGCGCATTACATTTATTGTGCAGTCAGACCTCTCTGTTAATGATAATCTGTATTTGCAGCCACTCCCCAGCGCTAGCATCACCACCTCAGCTCCACCTCGGATCATCAGGCATTAGATTCTCATAAGTAGCATGCAACCTAGATCCCTCAAGTGCGCAGTTTACAGTAGGGTCTGCGCTCCTGTGAGAATCTAATGCTGCTGCTGATCTGACAGGAGGCAGAGCTTGTGCAGTGATGCGAGTGATGGGAAATGGCTGTGAATACAGATGAAGCTGGCTCTCTGCTCACCTCCTTCCATGTGGCCCGGTTCCTAACAGGCCACGGAGTACCGGTCCATGGCCTGGGGATTGGGGACTGCAATCTTAAACCAGCATCTAACATCATACTTAGTAGTGAAACACTAGAGATTCCCTTTAGAATTAAAAAATACCCCAAGATGAAAACCTCAATAAAAATACAGAAGTAAAAGAAAAGGAAAAAAAATACCCCAAGAAGATATTTATTGTTGTTCTGGAATTTTTTTGCCAGTGCTGTAAAACATGAAACATGTAAAGTATAGCTGATAGTAGTAAGTGACAAGGTTTAAAAATAAATAACATAATTACCAATAAAAACAAGCAAATTCATGGTAATACTTCTAGAATTACTGAGAACTCAGTAAAGTTGTGGGTTTATATGTAAAGAATAATAGCTTTATTATACTCCACCAATGATCTATTAGATATAGTGGGGAAAGTGCTCCCATTCACAATAGCAGCAAAAAGCATAAAACCCATAAAAAAAACTCTCACAATACATTGTTAGACTGTGCAAACAAGAGAATTTACTAGGAGATATTTTTAAAAATTTTGGACTATGTGAGAACTACGTCAGCTTTCTGTATGTTAGAATATTGAATATATTACATTTGTCATTTTTCTCCAAATTGTTTTGTAAATTTTATGTAAGCCCATGTAGTGCTGCAGAAAAGGTTCATTGCTGCAGTGTTTCTGGGAGCTCTGTTTGATCATATTTGATGAAAGTCTTGTAAGAGTCTCCGTCCTTTTGGCTGCAAGGAATAGAAAACCTGGCTAAAGATGGTCTAAACAATAAGAGGTTTAGGTTTATCATCTCACTGTCCAAAGGTGGAGTGTTTCCAGGGAATTTAGCTGCTCAGCAACATCCCAAAGGACATGCTTTTGTCATTTTCCTGCTCTTGTCATGCTCCGTGTCTTGACTTGTCCTCTCAAGCTTAGCTCCCAATAGTCACAAGATGGCTGCATCAGTTCCAGGCATCACGTCTTCATACACGTATATCTAGAGTTGAGAAAAGGGACCATTTATTCCTTCATGGGTATTTATAAGGTAGACTTTCCCCAAAAGCTCCCTGAAAGACTTTTCACGTCTCACTGGCCAGAATTGCATGAAATGGCCTATATAAAAAACAGGCGTTTGGCTAGATTTAGCCTGCAGCTTAGACTAGTCAAAATTCTCCCCTCTCCTTTGCTGGGGAGAGGCTCCCCACCCTGAGCACATGGTAGATCATGAGGGTGAACAGCAAAACAAGACGTGCATGTGTATGTGTGCACGCGTGTGTTTAGGGTGACTGGCTTTGAGTAGGTGACCAGCAGTCCATACCCTTTGAATCAAGAATTTCAGTTCTAGAAGTTTATTTTAAACAAATAATCACATAATTGGACATAGCTTTCTATGCCTAAATGAGCAGGATTACTTACAATAATTAAAAAAATAACTTCATTAGTAGTTAGTTATAGAAACTACAGAAAATATATGGTGCAGGTTTAAATTATTGTACGTCCATGGTAAAGTATTGTGAAACCATTAAAATTGTGTTTTCAGAGACCAATGGCAAAAGAAAAACTCTCTGTTGGATGTTCTGGTAGAGAAAAAAATAAGATATATAATTAAAATGAAATAGATCCCATTTTCATTCACATTCACACACTGAAGATTGGGAAGAAATACACCAGAATATTTGTTTTATTCTAGTGATAAATTATGAGTGATTTTCTCCTTTTCTGTATTTTCTGATCTTTTTCCAATTAGTAGATAATAGTTTAAGATCAGAAAAATTAATAGCATTAAAATTGTACACATCAGTTATATCAGATTGTGCTGTGTAACAAACTGCTCTAAAATTTGGTGACTTAACAACTTTTATTTAGGCCCTGATTCTGCAAGTGAGGAGTCTGAGCTGGCCTCACGTGGGAAGCTCTCTTCTTGGCTGAGGTTACTCATGCAACTGAGTCGGCACTGGGGCCTGGCGGGTGACATCAGCTGGGATGGCTCATCTTCATGCCACATGTTTTCACATCCTACGGCAGGCCAGCCCTGGCTCGTCCTCACGGCTATGGAGCAGGGTTCTGAGAGAGTGAGCGGAAGTGAACAAAGCCTCTTGGGCCTGCGTTCAGAACTGGCACATTGTCAATTCTGCCACACTCTATTGGCCAAAGCAAATGACATGGCCAGCCCAGCTTCAAGGTTTGGTAAACAAACTCTCCCCCTTGACACAAGAAGGCACGTAATCATGTCGAATAAAGGATGTGGATATAGAGGTGTGGGCTGGGGTGGAGGATTTGGGGCCACCGTTGCAAGCAGTCTGTTACTTCCTCTGAAGGAAAAAACAAAAAACCTTAGCCAAAGATTACAGAAATAAACTATGAAGTAAACGGCATATGTTTAGGTGTGAGGACTTTTAAGTAAATGTTTTCCTTTAAGGTAATTTGGAAGATTTTATCTTTTCTTCTCATTTATGACTAGTTGAGAGTTTAGTGATAGCGTATCTCTTGAGGCAGCACTAAGCATTTAATCAAGCTGTTTTAGAAAGAAAGGGAAAAGCAAAATCTCTCTGTAAAATGAATTAATATTGATGCACTCTCAAATTTGTCCTTTGGGTGTGCTGGTAACTCGTCCTATGTAGGTCTTAGCAAGGTGCTGAGTGATGGGACCACAGCCAGAAGCAACAGCCCGGAACCTTGCTGTGCTCAGAGGCTTATCACTGTTTTCATTCAGTCCCATAGGAGTGGGATTTAGAAAAGATCCTTGGTGCACAGACTGAATAATTAAGATTAATAATACATGCCATTCCTTCTTGATGTATAATTACCATGGCTATGGCATTCATTAGGAAATAGTTGATAACTGAGAGATGCTCTGGTGATTCTCAAACTGGGGGTGACTGGGCTTCCTTAGGGGTTTTATCGGGACCTGAAGCCTTAGGATAAGCATGATGCATCTTCCTGGAGCATCATTATTTTTTTATTTCATTTTAAAACATTTTTGTTTTCAAGTAATTTTAGATTTACAGAAGAGTTGCAAATATGGTTTAGAGAGTTCTTGCATATTTTTCACTTGGCTTCCTTTGCCATCAGTATCTTAAATAACGTGGTACATTTATCAAAACTAAGACATGTACATTTGCACAATACTGTTACCATTAGTTAGTAACTACAGATTTTATTTAGATTTTTCCAATTTTTTCCCTTAATGTTCTTTATTGTTCCAGGATCCAATCCACATTGCATTTAATTATTTCCTTAGTCTCCTCCAATGTATGACAATTTTATCTTCCATTGTCTGACATGACTGCTATAGTTTGGACGTTTGATCCCTACAAATCTCATGTTGAAATTTGATCCCCAGTGTTGGAGGAGGGCCCTAATGGGAGATGTTTGGGACATGGGAATGGATCCCTCATGAATGGGTTGGTGGCATCCTTGCAGTAGTAAGTTTTTACTCTGTTAGTTCCCCCAAGAGCTGGTTGTTTTTTTTTTTTTTTTTTTTTGAGACATAATCTTACTCTGTTGCCCAGGCTTAGAGTGCCATGGCGTTAGCCTACCTCACAGCAACCTCAAACTCCTGGGCTCAAGCAATCCTTCTGCCTCAGCCTCTCGAGTAGCTGGGACTACAGGCATGCGCCACCATGCCCGGCTAATTTTTTCTATATATTTTTAGTTGTCTGATTAATTTTTTTTCTATT
>CAUYSK010094938.1:0-13556 GCA_963575035.1 Avahi laniger
CTTTAAATGTGAAGAATGTAGTAAAGTCTTTAAATATTATTCAAGCCTTTCTTATCATAATTCATATAGTAGAGAAGGCTTGCAAATGCACAGAGTGTGGGAAACCCTTTAAGTTATTCTCATGTCTCTAAACATAAGACAATACATACTGAAGAGAAAAGTTATGAAAGTGAACAATGTGGTAAAACCATTAACTAGCACACAAATATTTATAAACATAAGAGAATTCATGCCATAGACAAACCACACAAATGTTAAGAATGCAACAAAGCCTTTACCTGGTCCACTTTCCTCACTGTATATTAGAGAATTCATACCTAAAAAAAATCCTACCAGGGTAAGAAAAGCAAAAAAGCCTGCTCACGTATTACCTGCCATCAGAGAGTCATTCTGGGTAATGGTGATATAAGTGTAACAACTGTGAAAATACCTTTCAGAAACTAAAAGTGTTAGCATGTACCAGAGTATTTTACAGAGAAAAAAATGTCATAACTATAAAGTATGGTACAACACCTTTATTTCTATCACAAATCTTCTTGTGCCCAGGAAAATTTATACTGAAATGAAACCCTACATCAACTGTTCAGACTTTAAGTTCAGAGAATTTGGATTTGAGAGAAACTCTACAAATGTAGTGAATGCAAAAAACATTTGTTCATAAAACACAGCTTGGAAAACAGAACTTGTACTTTACAGATACCATAATGTGAAAAAAATTAATAAAAAATCAAGTCTAAATAAAAATCTGAGGATTCATAGTAGAAAGCACTAAAGCACTAATATTTTCAGACATTACCCTAAAGCAGTGTGTAGATTATATAGAATAATTTAACATTAAAATTGTTAGATAATCTAAGTATATGGATGTTTAAAAGGAGCATAAAATTGATTTTTATGTCACAGAACTTGGAAAAGTTACTAACTCTCCAAGCTTCAGTTTCTTTATCTATAAAATGGATTAATTATTGTTCCCTTTCCACAGATATTGATGTGTTAAATACAACAAATACCAGCTCTTGTTGTGCTCCAATAAAAAAAAGTTTCTTTGATGAACGTAGAAGAAACGATTCTTACACAGAAGAAGAACCAGAGTGGTTCTCAGCTGGACCCACAAGTCAATCTGAAACTGTCGAACTGACTGGCTTTGATGATAAGATACTAGAAGAAGATCACAAAGGGAAAAAAAGAACAAGGCGACGGACAGCCTCTGTGAAGGAAGGAATAGTCGAGTGCAATGGAGGGGAGGCCGAAGAGGATGAGGTGGAGGTCATCCTTGCACAGGAGCCTGCTGCTGATCAGGAAGTGCCACGGGATGCTGTTTTGCCTGAGCAGTCTCCGGGAGAATTTGACTTTAATGAGTTGTTTAACCTTGATAAGGTGCCAGGCTTGGCTTCGATGATAGAAGATGTTTTGGGAGAAGGGTCAGTCTCTGCCAGTTGGTTCAGTAGGTGGTTCTCTAAACCAAGTTGATCAGGAAGCCAATCCAGCAGTCTTGGGTCAACACCACATGAAGAACTGGAGAAACTTGCAGGTCTGGATCAGACCATCCTCTCTCCTGGACAAAACTGGGAATTATTTTGCTCCTATACTATTGGAAGACAATGCTGAAAATTAAGTGGACATTTTAGAACTGCTACAGAAAGGCAAAGAGGATTTAAAACCTCTTCTTTCCAGCTTTTCTGAAAATAAAGAAAAACTTAAAGAGAGCTCACATTCAGGGGTTGTACTGTGAGTGGAAGAGGTAGAAACAGGGTTCAAGGGTTTGAAGGTGGATCAGCAAGTGAAAAATTCAACTCCCTTTACGGCAGAACATCTAGGGGAGACCCTGAGTGCTGTGACCAGCAATCAACAACTTGAGAAAGACGGAGATGTGACTGCATTTAACAAGCTAGTGAACACCATGAAGGCAAGTGGGACTTTGGCTTCTCAGCCCAAAGTAAGCCAAAATCTTGAAAGCCATTTGATGTCCCCTGCTGAGATTCCAGGCCAGCCTGTCCCTAAGAACATCCTGAAGGAACTTCTGGGCCAACCAGTTCAGAGACTCACTTCTTCTAATCTTCTGAGTGGCCTTATGGGGAGCTTGGAGCCTACAACATCTTTACTGGGCCAAAGAGCACCCTCTCCTCCCTTGTCACAGGTGTTTAAAACTCAAGCAGCCTCAGCAGACTACCTCCGCCCAAGAATACCATCACCATTTGGTTTTACATCAGGACCACAGTTACTTGGAGATCCATTCCAAGGTATGTGCAAGCCCATGAGCCTTGTCACAGCCCAGATGAGCCAGCTAGAGTTACAACAGGCAGCTTGGGAGGGCGTAGCCTTGCCACATGACCTTGGTGTACAGACAGTGAACTTCTACCAGCCTGATTTTGGCAAACCACAGGTGGACAGAACCAGAGATGGATTTGTCACCAACGAGTGACAAAGTCACCAGCACCCATGCACCGAGGGAATTCCTCTTCCCCAGCCCCTGCTCTCTCCATCACAAGCATGCTGCCTCCTTCCTTTACCCCTACTTCAGTGGTTTGTAAGATGTACTAGAGAAAAGAGAAAAGCAAGGGGGAGCCAGTATCTGGAGAAACAGCTCTTGGCGATAGTAAAGAGGATACTCAAAAGGCCAGTGAAGAAAAACTCCTGTCATCCAGCTCTGTACCCAATGTCGATCGAGACTCTTCGCCCACTACAAATCCCAAACTGTCAATGTTTCAGCAGTCTTCGTGTTCTACTCCACCGTCCCAGACCAACCGTTACACCAAAGAACAAAGTTATCAACCTAAAGCGACTGGGAGAAAAACACCCACCATGGCATCCCCAGTTCCAGGAACACCTTTTCTCCACCCTGTCCACCAGGTTCCCCTTGTCCCCCATGTCCCTACCATTTGGCCTGCTCACCAGCTTCACCCAGGGTTTGCGCCAAGGATGCTGGCCCAAGGAGTACATCCACAACATCTTCCGAGTTTGCTGGTGTGCTTCCTTCTGGGATGGACCTGACTCATTTATAAGGAATATCCAGCCCAATCCTGGGTCAGCCCTTTTACCATTTACCTGCTACTGGTCACCCTCTCTTAAACCCTTGACCTGGGAAACTGCGGCATCTGGCAATGATGCAACAGCAGCTACAGCGTTCAGTTCTGCATCAGGCAGCAGCTGTCAGTGTTCAGACGCCGCCTCAGAATGTGCCCAGCTTCTCAGGCCTGCCTCACGTGCATTCCCAGCTCGAGCATCACCCAGCCAGAGGAGCAGCTCCCTCGTGGGCCTCGTCAAATGGTTTGGCTCGGATGTGCTGCAGCAGCCCTGCCATCCATGCCCGCCAAAGTCATCAGTGTGGATGAATTGGAATACCGACAGTGAGCAGGGCATGCGGGCTCACCTAAGCCTGGACCTGTGGTGGCGGGACTCTGCTTCCCCATCTCGTGTTGGTTTATTGGCTTTTACTTTGGAGCACTTTGTGCGAAGCACTCTGTTCAGGGAGCTCGTGCACCTGGTGTGGTCTGCATTATGATGGAAGGATCTTAACCAATCGAGTGGAGCCTATATTGTTCGAATACAGGATGCATAGTGTTGTCAATCCTGGAAAGTCTTTCTTTTTTGTAAGATACATGAATGAAGTGTTGATGTCCTCACTAAGAGGTGGCACTTAAGGGTTCTGAGGAATAAATGTACAGACCCTTATGTACAGACCTGTGCATAAACAACTTTTGAATATACATATAGGATGCTTTTTTGAAAAGTAGCTGATATTAGTTAAGCCTGTGTCAACAGTTTGGAATTTTTTCACTTGTACATTTGAGACTTTTTTCTTTTGGTTGATTAAAGCTGCATATGTTAAGTGTGTGGATGAAATGAAAAAAAAAAGGGGTACCAGGAGCAAGCTGTTCAGAGGCACTACCGGGAGCCGCCACATCTGAAGCCCAGACTTGCCACTGCCACGGTCATGGTGTCAGTAATTAACACTGCGGACACCTCCCATGAGGACATGATTCACGATGCCCAGACGGACTCTTATGGCACCTGCCTGGCAACCTGCTCATCAGACAGGACCGTCAAAATCTTCAACATGAGCAAAGGAGGGAGGATCCTCATCGCTGACCTCAGGGGTCATGCGGGTCCTGTGTGGCAAGTGTCCTGGGCCCACCCCATGTATGGCAATATCCTGGCATCCTGCTCCTATGACCAGAAAGTCATTGTCTGGAAAGAAGAAAATGGAACCTGGGAGAAGACCCACGAGCACTCAGGAAACAACTCCTCAGTAAACTCTGGGTGCTGGGCCCCCCACGACCATGGCCTGATCCTGGCCTGTGGGAGCTTGGAGGGGGCCATCTCCCTGCTGACCTGCACCGGGGAAGACAAGGGGGAAGTGAAGAAGATCAACAACACTCACGCTATTGGCTGCAATGCTGTCAGCTGGGCCTGGCTCTCGTACCTGGAAGCCTCATAGACCAGTTGTAGGGACAGAAACCCAAGTACATCAACTGTGTGCATCAGGTAGTTTTGACAACCTAATCAAGCTGTGGAAGGAGGAGGAGGATGGCCAGTGGAAGGAGGAGCAGAAGCTGGAAGCACACAGTGACTGGGTCTGAGATGTGACCTGGGTCCCTTCCATTGGCCTGCCCACCAGCACCACCGCCAGCTGTTCCCATGACGTCGTGTGTTTATTTGGACCTGTGATGATGCCTCAGGCAATACGTGGTCCCCCAAATTGCTGTACAAGTTCAATGACATCGTGTGGCATGTGAGCTGGTCCATCACAGCCAACATTCTGGCCGTCTCCAGTGGAGACCATAAGGTGACCCTGTGGGGTCACCCCCAGGCTTTCCCCTATTCTCCCCCAGTTAGCCTCCCGCTTCACCCAGAGGGGTTCTGGGCCAGCCGTGTGCCCTCCCGCAGGCATCCTGTCCACTCCAGCCACCTCTGGGTGCCTCAGGAAGGAGGCCAGCCCCGCCCCTTCACGCAGCTCCCGAGGCAGAAGCAGTTGCCCCTCCCAGCTCAGCCCCAAATGCAGGCTGCCTCCTGCCCCCTGTGCCCGCCTCCGCTCCAGCCGCCCTGTGCTCACTCACCACTCTGTGCTCACTCGTGCTCTTTCTGGCTCCGCCTCTCCCCTTCCACTCTCCTTGGGGTGCCACCAGGCTGGTTCTGAGACTGGACAGGAGGGAGGGAGCCAGGGCTGCCACCTTAGACACTGTGGGAAGGGAGCGTGCTTTGCTTTCCTAAGCTGTCACCTGCACCCCTCCTGAGCGGCCCATGTTGGAGGTGGGGACGCCTGTTGGGGGCCCACTGGCTGGTGTGTGGATTCAAGGGTGGTACAGGGAGGGGCCAGGGTCTGTGTTCCTAACCGTACCCCTATTTGGGCCAAGTCTGAGGCAAGAATTGATCTAGAAATAAGACAGATCTCTGCTCTCAGGAAGCTCCTTGCAAAGTGTGGTGACCCTGGAGGCGAGCTCTGGCTCGTTCTCGGCTGGTCCACAGCTGGGGAGGGGAGGGTGGCCAGGCCCATGTGGAAGCCGGGCAGGAAGGGTCTCCCAAGGTCACACTGCCTGTGGTGGCTGGGCCAGGCTGGCTTCCTCCTTCAGAGAGGCGACGGTGGCCCCTGTGGCCCCCTCCCTCAGCCAGGCCAAGTGGAGGAGGGGAAGGCAGGTCCGGGGTGTGGTCCACAGTTTCTTAAGTCTGTTCTGTCCTGATCCCTGCCCTGGCTTTCCTCTCTGCCTGCTTCTGTCTCTCCCTGGAGTTTCTGGTGGTGGAAAAGCTCGAGCCTTTGCGAGGCCAATGACCTGCCTCTGTGTGAAGCTTACTGGAGGCTGGATCTCGACACAGACTCCACTGATGTCCTCTCTGTCCCTCTGTTGGAGTCCCTGGAGCCCAGTGCTGGCCCTCTGCAGGCTGCAGTCCCTGTCCACCCCGACACCAGTGGCCCTGGGCCCACGGAGCACGCCTGAGCCTTGGGGCTGCCCTCTCTGCCCCTGGCTTCTCAGGAACCAAACCAGGGCTCCCTCTGAGTGCCCGCACGGCCTCACTTCTTCCAGCCCCAGTTCTCCCTGGGGGACTTCAGGATCCCGGAGCCACTGTAGCCTCCTTGGGAACCTCATCAGCCCAGGGTCACCCCAGCCAGGATGGCTGAGAAAAGCTGTTTCTCTGGCCACTTACAGGCACCCATCCTTCTAGGCATCTCCCTCCACTGCCTTCCTGGCCATCCAGGTGGAAGAAAGTTTCCAGGACAGGTGTCTGACATGGGGAAGACCTGACCTGAGCATGTAGTCTGAAATTGGGAGGGGCTCCACGTGGACAGTGTTAGCCAAGCCC
This sequence comes from Avahi laniger, assembly GCA_963575035.1. Lineage (NCBI taxonomy): Eukaryota > Metazoa > Chordata > Mammalia > Primates > Indriidae > Avahi > Avahi laniger. The sequence goes on from CAUYSK010094938.1 coordinate 6,298, forward strand.
AGTCTCCCATCCTCCAGGCAGAGATCCTGGGCAGAGTCCCACCCACTGCCTCTTGCCCTGAGCCGCAAACATCCGTGCACGGGCTGACTGCCTGGCAGGGCCGACTGAGGGGGCCGAGCACACTCTTGTGGAGGCCAGGTGGGGGCTCCTTCCTAAACTCTGCTGACATTCACGTTCTGGCTATCTTTTTAATGAGACTTTTGAATAAAAAACCCTTTGCATTCAAAAAAAAAAAAGCCAATCAGTTTAACTCACCCCCTCAGCCCCCGTTTTTTTTTTAGCAGCTTCAAACAATGCACATGTATCATTTCACGGTTTCTGTGGGATAATATCCTGGGCACAGCTTGGCTGGGTCAGGCTGAATGTTCATCTGGAGGTGTGAGTGGGGAAAAGTCTGCTGCCAAGCTCATTCAAGTTGGCAGAATTCATTTCCTGAGGCCATTGCCTTGCTGACTGGAGGCCATCCTCGGGTCCTTGTGGCCCTCTCCAGAGGCTGCTCACAACACAGCCATTTGCTTGTGTGAGCTGTGCAGGGTGGCATGCACCTGAAGTTCCAGCTACTTGGGAGGCTGAGGCAGAAGGATCACTTGAGCCCAGGAGGTCAAGGCTAAAGTTCACTGTGATGGCACCTGTGAATAGCCACTGCCCTCCAGCTTGGGGGACAAAGTGAGATCGTGTCTCCTGCTGGCTGCGTGCCCATGCCTCCGATCCTCAGGGCCCTGTCTGCCTGGGATTGTCGTATGAGCCTCAGCAGAGCAGAGACCAGGAGGGACTTCGGCAGTCCCTGCAGAAGGCAGATCCTGCTTCTGGCTGCAGCCAGCAGGCGTCTCTGTGCTGGAGAGCGAGCTGTTTCATGTCTGCTCTCCACGCCCCAGGCCAAGTGCACGCACACCAGCGCTCCTCCCGCTCGTCCACCCCCTCTCCTCGCCTTCAGGCCCCACATCCACACCGCCTGCTCGGTTTCTGTGGGCCAGGCTTGGGGACAGCGGAGGTCTGCCAGCTTCACCCAGGGGAGCACAGTGCACTAGCTCCACCTAGCTCCACAACTCCTCACCTACCTTTTTTTTTTATTGAGACAGAGTCTCACTCTGTTGCCCGGGGTTGAGTGCCATGGCGTCAGCCTAGCTCACAGCAACCTCAAACTTCTGGGCTCAAGCGATCCTCCTGCCTCAGCCTCCCGAGTAGCTGGGACTATAGGCATGTGCTATCATGCCCGGCTAATTTTTTCAATATATTTTCAGCTAATTTCTTTCTATTTTTAGTAGAGACAGGTCTCACTCTTGCTGAGGCTGGTCTCAAGCTCCTGAGCTCAAACGATCCTCCCACCTCGGCCTCCCAGAGTGCTAGGATTACAGGCATGAGCCACTGCGCCTGACTTTTTTTTCTTTTTAATTTTCTTGAGAACTTTATTCAGCAAAGAATCCCCCAAAATGATTTAAACAGAACTATATATGTTCTCTATGGGTACATGTGTATGTATACATATGGATATTATGTTAGCAATTTAGAGTATTTACTGAGCTTCCTCTCCTCTTTACTTGTATTTTAACTAAAGTTTACAGAGAAATAACTGGAGCAGTTTCAAAAATCTGTCTCCAATAACACCAGAAACAGAGGCTAGGAGGTAGTATTCTCTTCTTACTTCAAGGATTTTTAATATAATTATGCTGATTTTTGCCTTTGCCTCATGACTCAACTGCACTCTGAGTCCCCAGTCTTTGAGCTTACCACTCAAAAACTTCCTTTAACCACAGTCACTTGAGAAGGTGAGTCAGACGTTTACAGAATCATCACTTCCAATGACCAAACTCTGGCTGTTTCCCAGCCTCAAAAAGGACACAGCCTAGCAGCACTGTGCATTATGACTGGCAGAGGGAACTGAGCCTGGCGCCGAATAGCCTGACAGCAGTATTCAGACACTGGGGTGGGGGCGCGGAGAAATCGGAGGTGGAGTAGGGGGAATGTGTCTGTTTCCCTCTGCCCCATACTTTTTGGAGTCCAATGGAAGGAGAAAATGAATTTGGTCCACAGCAAGCCAGACTGTGTATGTAATAAAGGACTTCATGGATCTCTCTTTATCACACACTGCTCTCTCCAGGCACCAAATCACGGCAAAGCAGATGGCTGAGCCAGGTGAATTCCAAATTTCAGAGCAAGTAGTCGTCCGCAAAGTTATCATCACCAGACACAGAGGCAGCTTCTGATAAGCTGAGGCAGGACAGGGTATGTGTCATCTCTCCAGGGCTCTTTTTGGTCTCAGTGAACATGGTGCTGAAAGAGGCATCTGTTTCTATGGCCACATCCTTCAACATGTCTGGGACAGCTCCGTTTTCTTCCATATCTTCAGGAGCTCAATTGTGTATCCTTTACGAACTAATTCTAGCCCAATATCAAGTTACTTCCCATTGCTAGTATCATATAAGTAGATCTTTAGCCACGTTGAGATCCCAGTGTGGACATAGCTAGAGATCTTGGCCACAAGGGGCTTCCAGTCAGCACAGCGAGTGAGTCTTTCAAATTCATCCAAAGCTTCCTCTTCCCACTGTTCACTTGAGGGGGCGATCCGGGCCAGATTACACTCTATTGCTTGAAATGGAAGACTTAGGAAGTCACTTCTGAGAGTCCTGAGGTCCTTCAGTGGGCAATTTCCATTATCTCCAAAGTCAACAAAATAGAGGTTAAAGTTTCCATTTTCCAAGGTGCCAAGGACCTGGGCTCGATACCAGGAACCATTTGTAAGTAAAGGTGCTGCTACGATGTCTCCTAGATGCACAGTCAAGCCTTCAGGCAGACTACTTCCACAGTGCTGGGTCATTTTATTGACAAGCTTATCCAGTTGCAAGCTGTGAGAAGCAATGATCTGGATCCAGAAGTGGTTAGAGTGTTCAGAAGCAGGGACATAGACGTCTAGGTACTCATCAGTATGGAAACTAAAGTCAGGACTAGGGATTTCAAACATGGACATCTCCGGAATGGCCTGGGCTCCAGTCTTTTGAATGTTGTCATCATTTGGTTTCTCCCAGGAACCTTCTTTTGGCCCAGCAACAGCCATGTCACCACCTCCTTTGTGGGGAGTAACCGCCAGGGGCGTGGCCTGCTCCACACTAGAACTGGTGTTTTTCGATGGAGCTGGCTCTCCAGCTCCATCTGGCTCTGTCACTTCCTCTCTTCTCGCCTGATTGGCTGCTTGCGTGGGACTCTGGTTTCTGCAGAATGTGGGATTCTCTTCCAAAGTTCTTCATCTTCTAAAATTTTTTCCAGTATCAAATGCTTGGCTGCTGCCACTTTCTTCTGTGTTCCTGAGATTTTTATAAATCTTGATAGTAGTGATGTCCCCTCTGATTCTTTGTCACAGGTAATCTTGGCTCCAGAGGCCTTACAGGTAGACCGAATCGTCTCACCGCCTCTCCCTATGATTCTGCCCACAGATCTCCGGGGAACTGAGAGCTGCTCAGACACTGGGGTGTTCTCTGTCAGGATCTGATGAATTGTGGCTTTGGTCTTGCACACCTTAACAGGAAAACCACTGATAAGCAGTATTCGCTCATCGCCTGCATCCTCTGTGTCCACATCGATCCGAGCACCTCTTTCGGCAGCTGTTTTATATCGGCTCCTTGCTGGCCAATGATGAGCTTCACAGCCTCCTGCGGAACTCGCATCTCTATCTCGATGTCATCCTCCCCAACAAACGGCAGCCGCTCTTCTCTGCTTTCCCTATGCCTTTGCGATAGGCTATAGGCAACTGTTGCACTGGCTGGGATCCCGAGGCCCAGGGCTATTTTCTGAATAGTGGACAGGCTTGTCCAAGAAGTGCGTTCAGTGGACATTTTCTGCTGTATGCCGACTTACATTCGCTCCTCCAGGAGTTTAAAGGGGGAATCTAGCAATGGAATTGGAAGTTCTAGAGCCATATTCTTTCCAAAATGACAAAGTTACTGAGCTGCTACTCTCCTCACCTACTTCACTAAAGTGGCTTACAGATTGGCACTGGCCTGAGTCAAGAAACTTTTCTTCCACTGAAAAACCTGTGGCCTCATCTCCAAAGCCATAGTTAAGATGAGGCATTCAACTTAATGCTTAAAGTATGAGCATTGCCCCTTTTTCTTTCAATTTTATTCTTCATTTGGACTGCAGACACTTGGCTCTGAACAAAGAGATTATCCAAACCAACAGTCTTCTGCTATTTCAGTTTTGTTTTCAGAAAGCTCGAAGTGTGCCAAGGAAATCTTGTGCAAGCTCAGCTTCTGATTTACCGATTTACTGATCACAAACATCTGGCTTACAGGCATAAGTAAACTGTGTGGCTGAGTAGTAATTTAAAGTATGTGAAATCTTCATTTCTTTTTCAGGATAAGTATTTAGGCAAACTGTATTCATGGTTGTTTTTGAATTTCGTTTTATTAATGACAAATAGTACAGTTCTTCTTTGATTCCCAAATGGGCTATGGAGCAAGCTGGCCTGTGTCACAAATTAAGGTCGGAGAAGAAAACCCTTCAATATGGCTTAAGAAATTGAGTCATTTTGATTTGTTCCCTTTGCTCATACCTCAACCTCTAGGGTAGCAAAGCAGACAGGATCCTGTCTCTTTTCCTACTCCTTCCTACAGAGGGTAGAAGCATTGTTTACAACTCCCACTACAACACACTTAGTTGAGTATACCAGCAGTGGGTGAGGTCCTCTAGGATCCAAGATCTTAAAGACCCACACTATAAAAATCAGTCTGCCCAGAATACTTATCCCTGTACTTACACACACCCCTGGCCAAAATGATGTATTTTTTTTCTATAGAAAACAAAGACGGGCAGAAAATAATGTTAGTTTTAGAAGTGCTGTTTGTGGTTGGAGCTCTGTAAAAATATTTTAAAGAGATAGGGACTTAGTGGCTATTAATATAGCCACTACTTCAGTCCCTAAAACACAAAATCACTGTTACGTGGAAAAATGGTTATTAGGCAAGATTTATACTCATCTGTCCAGAACATTTCATGTCTATGTGTATTGCTTATGCTGTTTGTTTCCAAAGTGTCTGGTCTCTTTTAATCACTGCAAATAAAGCAATACTGAAAACTTAATGAGAGAATGCACCTTACGGGAAGGGGCTTTGTGGTTCAAGAAGGGAGAAAAAGGAAAGACTTCCTTCTGCCTTTTGAATAAGATCCAGCTTTTAAGTCTTACCTCTGACTTCACCAGGGCAGGTTACAATGATATACATTCTCCCTCTGTGCGCCCTCTGCCTTCCATAGTTATCTTAAAAGCTGACATTCGAACTGCGGCATCTACTTGACAGGTGCCAGATTCCTCTTGGCAGGGAAAGACCACTATGTATCTTCCATTGCCTCAGATTCCTGAAGCCCCAAGGATCCTGCCAATCCTCATTCCCCAAAACACGTTAAAGATCCTTTATTGTGGGTATTAAAATAGCAATTACACTGTAAGCATATTTATGTGCTCTTTTTGTCTGGTTTATTTTTCTTTTCATCATGTATCATCTGAATCCAGCATCAGTTTCTCACATCTTCCACAAGTGTCTCCAGTGGAATTTTTATGTCCCAGCTTGTATAAATCGGAGATAAATATTAAGGAAAGTAGACTTAAGGGAAACTTGTGCAACTTTTTTCAAACCATTGTTCTCAACCATTTAATTTATTGAAAGGAGATGCTGCTACGGTTCTTGATTTAGCAGCAACCATTGTTTTGTTTACATGGAGTTATGGTTTTATTTGTTGTTTTGCTCTGTACTGGAAACATACATAAAGTTTTCTACATTATTTTCCAAAGAAAAAAAAACCCAAGACCCCTGCTTGACTGTTCCTTGGAGGTATGCTAATTAGCGATCTTTAAAGCACCTGAGTCACTGGGCTGGGCAGGCTGAGCAATTGATGTGGTAATTAGATTCGGTGGCCCAGGTCTCAATAGCCAATTATCTATGCTCAAATTCTCTCACTGTCAACCTTGCAATGAATATTCATCACACAGGCAGTAATAAAAAACAGGAGCAACTGAACCACAGTGATGGCTCCATGGTTCGGGAGACCAACATGCTGACAGACAAGTGGGTCCGAAAGTCCTTGGGATGCTATCAGCAGAAGGTTGCTGCTTCTCTTGGGCAGAGCTGCTGGCAGCAGATGCCAAGTCGGGAGAAAGCCGCAGACCGCAGGTGTCTGGGACAAGGTCAAGTCCTTGCTGCTTTTATGATCTGCCACAAGTGTGTCCATTCGCATTGGCTCAGACACTTTTCACTTTCTATCTGTTCCTTTCAGGTCTCGGGTACCAGGCAACAGCAGGTGTTAGCATCTCAGTTCATTACCTGTATGTTTACTGCTTTGAGGGGTGAACATCTTCACTGTGGGCTCGATGCTACTTGAGATGACTGACTCCATTTTGACACATTAGGATCACAAATCACTATATCACCCTAATTTTGCCAGATGTGATGAAGGCATAATCCACCCTTATCAGTTCTTTAGAATTCTGCCTTAGAGATTTAAAGATATAGTTATGGTTCATTGCTGTGAACTAAAAATTTCAAGCCCCCTAGCTGACTGGATGGACCCCTCTTTGTCAAGGGGACCCCAGAAAAACCTTAAAACTGAGTTGCCAGCCATGAGGAGAAGGGAGGTCAGGCATGCCTCATTGTTCCTGCTCCCTTATGGAGTCACTCATTGTAACAATAAGATACTAAATCATTAACAGGACCTACGGCCTTGCAAGACATGGTTAAACCACACCTGCATGCCATCGATTTACTTAACAGATGTCCTACTAGCAGCTTATCTCTGATTAACAGACTCACAGTTTGCTTAATATAGATACAGCTGTTTGAAAGTAGAAATATTTATAGATTGGTATATATACAAAGGTTAGTATATACACATATACAGTCGGCCCTCCATATCCATGGGTTCTGCATCCACAGATTCAACCAATCTCAGATCAAAAATATTTGGGGGAAAAAAAGGATGATTGGGTTTGTACTGAATATGTACAGACTTTTTTCTTGTCATTATTCCCTAAACTTTATAGTATAACAACTATTTACATAGCATTTACATTATTTTAAATATTGTAAGTAATCTAGAGATGACTTAAAGTCAATGAAGTTAAAAAAAAAGAGCACAAAAAGCCAACATTAGGAATGGCAAGAGGACATTATGCAGTAATTAAGAAGAGAATCAGAGAATATTATGAATAATTTTATGCCAATACATTTTTAATTTGGATGACATGGAAAAAATATTAGAAAAGGATTATCTACCAG
>CAUYSK010094939.1:0-19619 GCA_963575035.1 Avahi laniger
GGATAATGAAGACTAAGATTGAGACGGTGTGTAGAAATCAGGTTATGTGAGAACTTGAGTTAAAGACCAATTGAATTTTTTTTAGGCAACTTGGAACCATTGAATTTTTTAGCAGGAGTAAGTTGGATAAAGAAATAGAGACTAGTTATGATTCAGTTTATGAATGTTGAAGAAATATGAAGGAAGAGGCTAGAAAATCGAACTAGGAGGCTCTTTCAATATTCTAGGAGCAAGGGGGTTGACAGTATATTTAGGAATGTCGTGGACGGGAAAGAAGCAGTAAAACTTGTAGAGAAAAGTTGCAGTAAAAAGTGGATGTTTAGAACTTAGTATATAGGTTCGTGATATTGGTTACTGACACTAGCACAGCAATAATGAGGATGGTGAGATCATTGAAAGGGAGGGAAGGAGAGAGCCACAGAGAGAGGGAAAATGGTCAGAAAGCAGATTTTGAAGAAATTATTAGAAACAGTTGGAGATAAAAATGTGGGGCTGGAGCACACACACAAAAAGATATAAATGTGGGAAAGAATGGTCAAAGAAGGAATTGGGAAACATTAATTTGTGGGAATGTGAAGAAGAAACTCTAGTGCAGGACATTATTTAAAAGTACATGATTTTATGTAGGGCTGTGACCTAGTCACAGAAAAAAGAGCACAAAAGAGAAAAAATTTTAATTATATCCATAAGGAAAAATCTTGATGGCTTAAACTTAGAATTTTTATCTCTCTCCCTCTCTGAAACACCCCTAACTAAAAACCTTACAATGAAATTATTACTAATTCTTCTTCTAGCCTGGTTCAGTTTGCAATATAATAATGATAAATGTTTTGCTAGCTACTTTGCCGTTTAGATTTATATACACTGTTATGAGTATTCCTCTTATGAAGTCTGTTTGACAAAGTTCTAAGTTTGAATATTCTCACGTGTAAATCTAATTTAATAGGACAAAAGAAACAAATTTCACTGATCATTGTAGCCAAAAAAATGCTGTGTCACATCATTTTGTTAAAATGGATTTTTTTACAGAAAAATTAATAAAAATGCATATGAAATAGAAAAAACTTTATAAGTCATTCTATGTTCTGGGCCTAATAACAAATAACTTTATCTATTGTCTCAGGTTCAATTATTTTAGGAAGATCATCTTGAAATTTAATTGATTTTCAATTAATTTAAAACAAAAAATAAGGACATGTAACATGGCTAAACTCTCTTTTTATCCACCTTGATTCAAAAATTAAACATAATATTTTGCAGTCATCAAAACTGGATCATTGCAATCGACATTAATGGAGTATTTTGATTGTAGATTATAGATAGGGCCTTATATGAGAAAATAAGAGGCAGCATAATAGAGTGTTGCAAACTTGGACACTTGATCTGGATTAAATTCTAGCTCTGACTCACCCAAATTCTGTGACCTTGGACAGATTTTCAACTTTCCTTCATTTTAATTCTCTCATTTGTTATATTGTAATAAATAATAGTCCTACTTTATTGGCTTGCCATGATAAATTGAACATAATATGCCAATCACAGAGTCTGGCACGTAGTAAGCATTCAGTAAGCTTTAGCAGCTGTTATTGTCTTAAAATGAGAAGTTGGGGTTATTGTAATGACCATTTTTATCAAAATGGATCCAAGACAAATCTTGGATGAATGCCTCGCTTCAAATCCAAGTATGAAGTCCACTTTCTTCTGATTAGAGTTATGGTTCTGTATTCTTTTTTCCATTTGTTGCCTAACAATAGAAAACCTGTTTAAACAAATAACTGCCTTGGTTTCCAGTCCCTCTTCTCCAAAATTAACCTCATCCAAATGTCTTTATTTTGTTTTTTAATAATACATACTATCCTAAAATCTATGCTGAAAACCATACAGTTAGCTTTAGCTGTCTTTCATCTTCCCATCTAATCACCTCATCCAGATCAACACCATTCTGAAATGGGATCTTCTCAGTAGAGTCCCTTACCATATCTGATACTTGGTCTGCTGGAATCCAGGTACTCTCTGTTATACACCTTAAATTCTACATAGCTAAATCATGTCTTTGTCAAAATCTCTTATCAGTTTCTATTTTATTAATATTTCTCAATGATCTTATTTTGAAGTTCTTTCATAATGCGGCCTTCTCCTGCCTATATAAACATACAGATTCTCCCCTCTTCAGTATGGTTTCTACACTGCCAAAACACAGGTGTTGGTGATATGTGTGTACATATATGTCTCCCTCTATATATTTCATTGTTCATATTGTCTCCCTCACCTGATGTTTTATAGTCTGACTTCACTCACCTTTCATGACTCAGAATAAGTCCTACCCTACCCTAAAGTATTTTCTCATTCCTCCAGGCCATGTTTATCTACACATCCTTTGCAGCAGACAGGTCATAACTATATACTGTTGTGATATGGCCTTGTGTTGTTCACTTTTAGTTTTATTTTATCTCTCCAAATATATTGTAAATTTCTTTAAATTGTTTCTTCTCTACAATTCCCTTAGTAACTATCATAAATTTCATTTCAGATCAGCTGCATAAGACAGGAGAGGCAAAATCAACTCATTTTTTTTTTATGACACCAGAATTGTATGGGAAATATAATTTGTGGTATGGATAGTCTCTTATATTTTCAATTGCTTTGTACATAGAAACTAAGCGTATTGTAGAAGCTTATTATTATTTACTATTTGTTTGCTTAAAGAAGTGAAGAAAGACACACAGATTAGATTATGAAGTCATTTGGGAAACAGAATGATTGGATATGGTTGCGAAAAGGCAGGAGTTGTGGACAATGGCCCCAAGTTTTCTGGCTTAGGTGACAATTGAATTACGGAAACCACAGGGGGAAATGGGAGCAGATTTCTAGTCAGGATAAAGCGTTATGATAAAAGGAATCCTGGGATTCGCAGGTCTTGATGTGGTTGTGACCAGCAGAGACATTCAAAGACCACTGCTGGCCGGGGAAGCAGTACACGCATGGACTGTGAGGAGCCAGCCCCCAGCAGGAGACACAGTTTTTCCAATTCACAATTACACTTTGAGTAGAGAGAGGTGCTGATGTCAGAGCTTTATTCCACTGCTATTTCAGGCCTGCAGCCAAGGTGGCATTCTTATGCAGATTGAGGGCTGAAATTGTGCAGTGAACCAGAAAGCAGTACAAGAAGAGTGAGTGGGATTCTTTTCAGAACAAGCTGTACCAATTCTGCTGCTGGAGAAATTAACTTTGGACTCTGATCATCTTTCTTGGTGAGAAAATACTGATTAACAGAACCTCCTGTGCTGAGGTGTAAATACGAACACACATACACACAAGGAACCTTTCACATTTATGGCAAAATAAAAATGTGTTCTGGATTATTTGTATTTTTAAAGCTAAAACACTTGGTAAGCAAAACGTGAGACGATTTAGCAATGTTTATTTAGTAATCGAGTCTCAATTTGTATAGTTGTTAGCCATGTAAGAATTAATTCTTTATCACTTCATAAAAAGAACTCTTGTCTCTGAACATTACAAGATTTCAAGGTGTGATGATAAATTTATTCTCAGAAAAAGCACCCTAAGGAAATATTAATGCAGTGAGTTTTATTCCTGTTTTAAAATATATGTACAGAGCATGATAATTATTTTAAAATGAGCATGTGTGTGTATATGTGCATATATATATGTGTCAACAAAATAAAGCAAAAATTTTTAAATGTTACCTCTAGATGGTATTTCAAGTATTTTTAAAACTTCTAATTTTATCTTTATTTGGAATTATTTTTATAAAAATATATTACTTCATAGTGTATAAAGGTTATTTTTTTTAGAAGTGCATAATGGAAGAAGGAAGATAGGATGACTTCACAGGCACATCTATTCCAAAAAGGTGGAAGACGGGAGAAGTGTCAATAAGCTCGACTCTCCAGGCAGATAGTACAGGTATATGGTTACACTTTTAAAATAAGTTTGTATATGCTTACGTATTTGGAAGTCTTTAAGTGTGTGAGATACAATTCAGTAGTTTGGTTCACCTACTTCTTCTGTTAAGACTTTTCAAGTTTTCCTTCTTATAAGAAGTAATAGGCCACGATTCAGCTGGATGGTTTTTGATAGTGTACGCTAAAGTCAATATTAAATCTTATTTGAGCTCCACGGATGGATGGCTCTATTTATCCACAAGTACCACTTCAGAGTGCTTTGGATGCTAAATGAGTGGTTCATTTCTACTTGCTAAACTTTCATGAGTCAGTGAATGCCCCATTAATTCCAGGGAACATTATTACTCACTCTTCCTAGAATCAAAACTGAAATAGTCCATAGTTGCTTTTCATTTACTATGTGATATTCATTCAATTATGATTGTTATGTTGTTTACTGTAATTGTTGGAAAAATCTACTCATTTTCCTTTATCAATAGCATCATCGTGCTTCCATTCAAGACATTGTATTTGCTCCATTTTCTTTGCCTTTACCATTGTTGGTCTCTCAATAAATCATGGTATTGACTAAAATGAAAGCTAAGCTACATAAGCCACATGGAATGAAACATAGCTTTCAAAATTACAGTCTTTGAGTACTTGTATAATTGCTGCATCTGACACATATAAATGTCTTTATACGTAAAGATTTTATGAGTAATTTTGGCAATAAATGGAAATCTTAGAAAGCATTATTTATGGACATATAAACAGTAATCTTTTTTTAATTAAAATATGTTTATAAATTATAATATTTCTATATAAGCTGAATAAAGTTGAAGTGGAAGGATTTAAAATTTTCTATTAAATCTACTCTTGTAAAATTTTTCTTTACATATCAAACTTTAAGTAAGAAATCAATGATATGTCCATATATTTTTTCTGAAAATTCTGTTATTTTATGAGATTTTATTTAGTTTGCATTTCATTATAAACTACTGATGTAAGATTTATGAAAAAAACTATTTCTAAAAAACTTTTAATTGAAAAATTTAAAGCTCTCAAGAAAAAAAGATTCTGAGGAAAATTTTAGTTCACCATTGATATGGAAAGCTTTTGTTTCTAATAATTTTATATTTGTTACATTAAAAGTGTGAAGATAGACTGCTAAGCCCAATGTGAAAATGTTTAAGCTAATAATTGGGTTTCTGTAATACAAATAGTCTTTCTATATTTATCCTACAAGGACTTTTCAATACCCATTTCAGTGAAAATAATTTTGTTTATAAATTTTGAAAAAAATTGAATGGCTCAATCAATAAGGGTTTATAATATTTAACAGAAAGTCTAGAGACTGACTGTCTCTGTGGTTGTTAATTCTGAAGCTCAATGATATCATAAAAGACTCAGGTTTTTTCCATTTCTCCCTCTAATGTCTTTACCTTTCATTTCACTCCATACCTTGGATTCCATATTTTCAGGGATTAATGCAGATGCTATTCTGTCCAGTGGGTGAAGTGAATTCATCTTTTTGCACATCTCTTTATGAAGAAAAGGAAATATTTTCCATAGTTGCCTTGCAAACTTTGCCTTGTATCTCATTTGCAGATGATGTGTTGATATAATCATTCCTCAACCAATAGGAGTGAAAAGAAAATGAAATTTAAACTGTTCAGGATTTATACCTAGAGAAATGAATAGCTAACATGAATAAAACTTTAGTTATTTTCTAAGGAAAATGGAGTAAATGGATTTTAAGTAGACAGCATCAATTTTTCTTGCACCTCACCAGTTTCAATAAAATTTTTGTAAATTATTTTTTATAGAGATATACACGTTAAGCTTTGTTTTCCCATCCTATATTTGGCTCAATTACTCTTGGATTTTATTATTTGGGTGTTATTTTTATACTAATGCACTTCCCTAGAGCTACCTCTGATTAGTACCTCCTTAAGCACTTTATCTTCCTACCTCCTTCGCTAATGTACTGTTTAAGAATTTGTTTTCTAAGTCAGACTCCCCTTGCCATTTACAACCTGACAGATTTTTGGCAAGTGTCTTAGTGCCTCAGTTTATTGTCAATATTCATGAAATCGAAAAGAATAACAACTCATAGATGGTATCTTAGTCTGTTCAGACTGCTACAACAAAATACTGTAAACTGAGTGACTTAAACAATGAGCATTTATTTTTCACAGTTCTGGAGGCTGTGAAGTTCAAGATCAAGGTACTGGCAGACTCAGCACCTGGTAAAGGCTCGCTTCCTTGTTCAGAGACAGCATCTTTTGCTGTTTCCTCACATGGCAAAAGGGATGAGGGAGCTCTCTGGGCTCTCTTTAAAAGCACACTAATCTCATTCATAAGGGCTCCACCCTTATAACCTAATCACTTCCCAAAGGCTTTACCTCCTAATACTATCACATTGCAGATTAAATTCATTCTACCACATGAATTTTGGGGCTATACAAACATTCAGTCTTAGTATTCTGCCCCTGGATCTTCCCAAATTTTTGCCTTTCCCATGTGCAAAATGACTTTATTCCCTCCCAGCAGCCTCAAAAATCAAAATTCATTCCAGCATCAACTCAAAAGTCTAAAGCCCAAAGTCTCATCTAACTATTAGCTAAATAAGATATGGGTAAGCCTCAAGGTATGATTCATCCTGAGGCAATTTCTCTTCCAGCTGTGAAACTGTGAACCCAAACATGTTGTGTGCTTCTATAATATAGTGTTGGTACATGCATATGATCAATATTCCCTTTTCAAAAGGGAAAAATAGAAAAGAAGGAAAGAAAGACAGGTCCCAGATAAGTCCAAACTTAATGATGAAAACAGCATTACACCTTCAGGCTTGAGAATAATCCTCTTTGACTATGTACTCTGCCTTCCAGGCCCACTGGGGTGGCAAATTACCACCATTGTTCAGTGGGACAACCCCTCGGTGGCTCATTGCCTGGAATCTGTGGCTCTCCCAGGGATTCTGATGCTCTACACATTAAAAGTGATGCTACTGTGAACATTTTTCAACATGTATGTAGTATAGTACATAGTCTATATGTAGTATGTACACAGTCTATGTAAAAACTACATATCACAGTGTCTGCCACATAAGTGCTTAAATAACAGTTTTTCTTATTATTTATATGGTTAATATTTTGGTAAAATTTTTATATAGATACTCCCAGATCATAATCATAAGATCCAAAGTTGTTTCTTCTCTGCCATTTGCTGTGATTTTCTTTTTCAGAGGCCACACATTATTCCTTTTCTTTTTAATTAATCTCAAGAGATGTTGCTCACTACTTATGTAATTCACATTTTTTATTACAGAATTCTAGGTTTTCAAATGTAGACATAAATACCATGATATTCTCCAACTTCACAGGAAGGGGTTGCTGGTAGAAAGATCATTGTACATATGTAAAAGTTATTATCTTAATTATTTTGTTTTATTATATCTTTCCATCAAATTCTTATTAAAATACTATTTGAAACAAAGACAATTTTCAGCAGTAATAACTAACCAATTATTTCCCAACCCTAGACTTGAGTAAATGTCTCTCTATTAAACTACTCTGAGAAAATAGGCCCTTGAGTTTGCACTACCAAACTTGTTCTCTGCTACCCTAATTAAGTAGAGACTCCTGGGAGACTCTCCCAACCAGCGATTTTCAATGAGGAGAGGTTTTCTTCTTATTCTGTAGTGTAATCCTCTTTTCAGGTAAGAATCTGTTTTTATTAGTTAACACAGATGCTAAGGAAATGTCCCCCAGAAAGATTTTCAAGGATGCTGGTGCTACCCTCAATAAAGTATATTTTAATTTCAGTCATCTGTGCCATTTTGGAAACTATGTGCAGGGAATTTCTGGGAAGCCCTCAAATAACAGATCTGCTCAAAAATTCCTGTGTCCATGAGCCTTTAAAAACCTTTTAGTACAGGCACCATTTGAGTCCATGTTTCAAATAGCACCTCACCAATCATCACCACTCCCAAGTGCTCCCCTTAGCACATTCAATCCTGAGTCCTGGGGGAGTACACCCTTATTGATGAATTTTGTCTATGTGCCAATCTTATTTTTTGTTTTTCCTTGTCTAATGCTCTGAGAATCTGCTCCCCAGCATGTTCTCCAGAATCCTTCCTGCCAAGATCCTGCAATTCTTTGATATGCATTTTCGTCTTTCCAGAGTTTGCACTTCTCTGTCATGACTTGTTGGATTCAGCTCTAGTTATAGATCTGAAAAATATGAAAAGTCCTGGGGGAATAAACTTTCATCTGTAAGACAATTTCCACAGGTAAAGCAATTGGAAAGTTTTTATGCAAATGAAGGAAGCTTGGTTCCCACAGGGTGTGGTACTCCTTCATGCAGCAAGAGAGGCTTGGGGAAAAGGGGAACTTCTCAGTCTCCTTTCATTTACCAAAATAAAGCCATTCCAAGTCCCAGGATGCCACTCCTTCCCAGCCGGTACACTCACCTCCGCATGAGAGGAAATGGGCAATGCAAAGTTGTGCATTTAAGTGGTGCTGCTTCTCTGAAATCTATTACAATTAAGTTTCAGAACTGATCCTCAGATATATATGCCCTGTTGCTATAGGAGAAAAATAATTCTTTTAAGGCTTCCACAGTTAATATTTTCTGATTCTCTAGTCATTCCTTGGATTGGGAATTCAATGCCTGAACTTATCTTTTTCTTTCTGTGGATCTCTGGGAAGTCTCACATTGTCATCCCATACTACAATTATTAAAATCAGTATTGTTACTTGAGTTACTAATTGTCACAGCCACATTATCCCTCAATGCCTTGATCTCCACAGTCAGTCCATCTCACGAGTAACAGACAATTTGAACAAAAAGTTTTGTCACTGAATGCTGCAAACTGCAAGCAGTCTTTTTCTTCCCCTAAAGAAAACACACTCTTCAAATAACTGAGTGACCCATTTTGAAGGTCTACCTCCTAGTGTTAGTCCTTATACCAATGACTGTATAACTTGGGATCCATCAGAAATTAGATAGCACACTGAGTGTTTAAGGAGAATTTGAGGAAAATATTATTTAAAGATGTTTTTGCTGGGTATAGGAATGGTAAAATGCTCAGGACTAACAACAAGGAGTCATTACCAATCTGGCTCAACAGGACAGTGACAGAGGACAGTGCTGCCAGAGCATGAAAAGACCTTGAGCTGAGAAGCCGTTTGAAAGGAGGTGTAACCCTAGAACATTGGCAATACCAATGGGGGAAATAACTGTCCTGATTTTTTTTTTGTGCAGTCACTTCTACTTCCTGCTAAAGTATGTTATTGGCAAAATTCAACCCAATGCTTAAATACAAGTAAGGTATACGTTGCAGTCCATTGAGTTCAAATTCCTAAGAGTGTAGACAGGACTGAAAAAGACAGAATAGAAGGGGAAGGTGATGCAAATGGATATCATAAAGAAAATGATGCTCCACCTCATTAGTAGTGAAGGTAATGTGAATTAAATGAGACAACACAAGAGATAACACTAGATACCTCCAGAAGCTCTAACAGAAAAATGTCTGTTAATATTGAGTGTTGCTGAAGTTGTGAAGCAGTGGAAACTACTGGTAAGAGGGCAAATTACTATAAACACTTTGGAAAAGAGTTTTTAATTAACCATCATCATTGAAAATAGATGTACTTTATGATGCATTAATGTACCTTTTGGTATTTATTCAACTAAAATGCATTCACACATTTCCCGAAAGACACGTTTAAAAATGTTCACAGGAGCATCACTTTTAATAAACAAAAATATAAACAATTCAAATGTACATTAAGAGTAGAATGGATAATTAAACTGTGATTTATTTAATTAGCAGAATACCAAAGATCAATAAAAGTTAATGAAATGTACCTACAAACAACAATATGAATAAATCTTACAAATGTAATGATGAGTGAATAAAATTGACATGAAAGAGCAGATGAGGTGTGATTTTAGTTGTTCAAAATTTAAGGAAACAGACACGGTTGATTTGTAGTGTTTAGGAATTCATGCTTATATGATGTAAATCTAATAATGGAAAGTAAGATAGTGATTAGTATAACGGTCATGATAGTGACTACATTTTTGGGGAGATGAGAATATACAGTAATCAGGATGTTACATGAAGAGCCTTTCAGAGTCTGGCAATGTCCCATTTTTTAACTTACCTGGTAACACACTGATATTCAACTTACAATAAAAATATTGAGTGCAGCATTTTGTTTTGCATCCTTCTTTGAACAATTGTTATATTTGATACTTTAAAAGGTTTTTAAAATGAGCAAAATACTTCCTAAAAGTATAGAACAAGAAAGAATCAGAAAAAGGAAGCATGAAAACCGAAAGCTTGAAAAATACACCAGAGAAAACTTAAATAGGTGAAACAATAAACATGTATTTCTGCGGGATAATGTG
This sequence comes from Avahi laniger, assembly GCA_963575035.1. Classification (NCBI taxonomy): domain Eukaryota; kingdom Metazoa; phylum Chordata; class Mammalia; order Primates; family Indriidae; genus Avahi; species Avahi laniger. The sequence continues at coordinate 10,326 of CAUYSK010094939.1, forward strand.
TCCCAAACTATACCTCTTGCACAAGCTTATCACTGCATGCTAAATCACCATTTTGGAGATTCACAATCTGTGTTACCATTATGAATCTCTGAGATATCAAATAATAAAAATACCTTTTTTACTTTAGCACACCATTTCCCAAAACTATTTGGGCTGATACCAAAGTATATGAATTATCTGTCCAATAGTGCTCAATGAGAGGCCAGTTTGAAAGATCATTTTAGAATGAATTTACATGATTACTTTCCCATTTTTGTAGGTGACATTCTCAAAAGTGTATGTAAAATTTTATAAGACAATGTTCTTTTACAGAAAATTAACATAGTATAAAATAGGAAATAAATATCAACAATTTGAAATAAATTAATATGAAATAAATTATCTGTTTTGTGCCACTTAATCATTATTCAAATGTTACAAGTAAACAAATTCAATCAGAACCAAAAATAAACAGAGTATTCTCTATCTTCTGAGCACTCAAGTGATGTTTCCTACATAAAGTACAGCCAGGGACCAACTGATGAAAACAAAGTGTGAGTAGCTTTACCATCCTGGCAAAGACAATGTGCCCAGAAATCACGTAGAATTTTTGCTGATAAAATCCTGCAAACATAGTTTAAGGTAAAGGAATAAACTAGGCTTGAAAATTAGTAATTTTAGGAAGAACTTTCAGAATTCAAACTCTTGCCAACATTGAAATGAACAGAGAAACATATAGTAAGCTGATGTAAATATAACTTTAAGCTGTATATTTTCCAACTTCCTGACTTCATCTATAGATATTAAAATGAAATCAAGTTTTTTTACTTGATTAATCCTTAAAAAATGGATGTGGAAAAATTTAAAATCATATTTAATAAGTTTGATGAAAGGATATAAATGTTATGATATAAATAAAATTGTACTTTTTATTTTTTAATTTTTTTCCTTTTTTATTTTAATACATTTAGGGGCACAAGTTGAATTCTGTTACATGTATATATTGTACAGTGGTGAAGTCTGAGTTTTTGGTGCACCCATCATCCAAGTGCATTGTACCCCACAGGTAATTTTTCATCCTTCATACCCCATCTTCAGTCTCCAGTGTCCATTATACCATTCTATATGCCCATGTGTAACCATAGTATACCTCCCACTTACAGGTGAGTAGTACTTCATGGTGTGTGTGTGTGTGTGTGTGTGTGTGTATACCCCATTTTCTTTATTCACTCATCAGTTGGTGGGCACACAGGTTGATTCCATATCTTTGCAATTGTGAAGCATTCTGCAATAAACATATGAGTGCAGCTATCTTTTAGATATATTGATTTCTTTTCCTGTGGGTAGATGCTTAGTAGTGGGATTGCAGGATTTAATGGTAGATCTTTTAGTTCTATGAAAAATCCCCATACTGATCTCCATAGAGGTTTGCACTAATTTACATTCTCACCATCAACGTGTAAGTGTTCCCTTTTCACCACATCTGTGACAACATCTACTGTTTTTGGACTCTTTAATAATGACCATTCTAATTGGAGTAAGATGGTATCATATTATAGTTTTAATGTGCATTTTCCTGATGATTAATGATATTGAGCATTTTTTCATTTATTTATTGGTCAACTGTATAAATTCATTTGAAAAATGCCTGTTCATGACATTTGACAACAGTTTAATGGGGTTATTTTTTCTCGCTGAGTTGTTTGAGCTCCTTGTAAATTCTAGATATTAGTCATTTATCAGAAAAATAGTTTGCGAATATTTTCTCTCATTCTGTAGGTTGTCTATTTACTCTGTTGATTATTTCTTTTGCTGTGCACAAGCTTTTTAGCTTAATTAAGTTTCATTTATCTATTTTTGTTTTATTGTATTTGCTTTTGGGGTCTTAGTCATAAATTCTTTGCCAAGGTTTCTCCAGAAAAGTTTTTCCTATGTTTTATTCTAATTTTTTTTATGTTTCAGGTATTACATTTAAGTCAATTCATCTTGAATTAATTTTTGTATGGCAACATAGGGATCCACTTAGATTCTTCTGCATATGGCTATAAATTTCCCCAGGACCATGTATTGAATAATGTGTCATTTCCCCAGTGTATGTTTTTGTCTGATTTGTCAAAGATGAGTTGGTTGTAGGTACATGGTTTTATTTCTGGGTTCTCTATTCTGTTCCATTGGTCTATGTATCTGCTCTTATGTGAGTACCATGCTATTTTGGTTACCATAGCCCTGAAGTACAATTTGAAATCAGTTAATGTCATGCCTCCAGTTTTATTCTTTTTTGCTTTGGTTAATCAGGTTTTTTTTTTTTGTCTTTGTTTGGTTCCATATGAAGCTTAGGATTATATTTTCTAATTCTGAGAAAAATGATATTGGTATTTTTATAGGAATTGCATTGAATCCATTAATTGCTTTGGATGGTATGGTCATTTTAACAACATTGATTCTTCCAATTCATGCACATAGGATGTTTTTCCATTTGTTTGTGTTTTGTCTATGATTTCTTTCATCAGTGATTTGTAGTTCTCCTTGTAGAAATCTTTTACTTCCTTGATTAAATTTATACCTAGATACTTTATTTTTTTGCAACTATTTTAAATGGGATTTAGTTCTTGATTTCATTCTCAGCTTGGTTGTTTTTGGTGTGTAGAAATGCTATTGGTTTTTGTACATTGATTTTATAACCTGATACTTTGCTAAATTCATCTAACAAATTTAGGAGTCTTTTGGAGGAGTCCTCAGGGATATCTAGGTATAAGATCATATCATCAGCACAGAGAGATAATTTGGCATCCTCTTTTACAATTTGTTTGCACTTTATTTCATTCTCTTTCCTGATTGCTTTGGCTAGGACTTCCAGTACTATGCTGAATAGAAATGGTGAGAGTGGACATCCTTGTCTTATTCCAGTTCTTAGGGGAAATGCTTTCAACTTTTCCTCATTCAGTATGATGTTGGCTGTGAGTTTGTCATAAATGACTTTTATTGTTTAGAGGTATGTTCCTTCTATGCCACATTTGTTGAGGGTTTTTATCATGGAGGGATGTTGGATTTTATCCTATGCTTTTCCACATCTATTGAGGTAATCATATGGTTTTTGTTTTTAATTCTGTTTATATGGTAAATCACATTTATTGACTTTCATATGTTGAACCATCCTTGCATCCCTGGATGAAACCTTCTTGATTGTGGTTAATTATCATTTTGATGTGCTGTTGGATTTGGTTTGCTAGTATTTTGTTGAGGATTTTTGGTTGTGTGTTCATCACAGATATTGGTCTATAGTTTCCTTTTTTTGCTGCGTCCTTTCTGGCTATAGTAAAGGGTGATACTGGCTTGGTAGAGTAAGTTAGAGAGAATTCCCTCATTTTCAATCTTTTGATACAGTTTTAGTAGGATTGACACCAGTTCTTCTTTGTAGATCTAGTAGAATTTGGCTGTGAAACCATTTGTTCCATTTTTTTTGTTTGTTTTTGGTTGGGAGATTTTTTTTTACTGACTCAACCTCCTCCATCTCCTTACTAATTATTAGTCTATTCAGGAATTCTTCCTGGCTCAATCTCAGCAGGGTGTATGTTTTCAGGAATTCATCCATTTCCTCTAGGTTTTTTACTTTGTGAGGGTACATTTGTTTATAATAGTGTCTGATGATCTTTTGTATTTCTGTGGTATGAATTATAGTTTTATTGTTGTTGTTTAAATTTCTGAGTGTATTTATTTGGATTGCCCATCTCCTTTTCTTACTTAATCTTGCTAGTGGTTTATCAATTTTGTTTATCTTTTTGAAGAACCAACTTTTCATTTTATTGATCCTTTATAATGTTTTCTGTGGTCTAAATTTCATTCACTTCTGCTCTGATTTTTGCTGTTTCTTTCCTTCTGCTAATACTGGATTTGGTTTGTTTTTGTTTTTCTGGTTCCTTGAGGTACAATGTAAGATTGTTAATTTGTAATCTACTTTGTTGAAGTAGACATTTAATACTATAAATTTCCCTGTTATCTCTGCTTTTATTGTATCTCACAGGTTTCAGTATGCTGTGTTTTCATTTTCATTCATTTCAAATATTTTTAAAATTTTTATCCTCATTTCTTCATTCACCCAGTGACTATTTAAGAGTGTATTGTTTAATTTCTGTATGTTTGTATAGTTTCTGAAGTTCTGCTTCATATCAATTTCCAACTTTATTTCCCTATGGTTGAGAAGATACTTGATATGATTTCAATTTTTAACAATTTGTTAAGATTTGTTTTGTGGCCTAAAATGTGGTCTATCTTGGGAAATGTTCCATGTGTTGATGAAAAGAATGTATATTCTGTAATTGTTGTTTGTAATGTTCTGTAAATGTTTGTTAAGACCATTTGATCTAAAGTCTAATTTAAGTCCAATGTTTCATTGTTGATTTTCTGTTTTGATGATCTGTCTAGTTCTGAGACTGGCATGTCACATTCCCCTACTGTTATTGTGTTGCTATTTCTTTTATTAGGTGAAGTTACATTTGTTTTCTGAATCTGGGTCCTCTGATGTTGGATGCATATATATTTTGGATCATTACAATCTCTTGTTGAATTGATCCTTTTATCATTATGTAATGACCCTTGTCTTTTTTTCACTGTTTTAATTTAAAGTCTGTTTTATCTGAGATAAGTTTAGCTAATCCTGCTTGCTTTTGGTTTCTGTTTGTGTGGAACATCTTTGTCCACCTCTTTACTTTCAATCTATAAGTGTCTTTATGGTGGTAAGGCAAGTTTCTTTAAGCAGCATATAATTGTATCATGTTTTTAACTCCATTCCATCAATCTTTATCTTTTAAGTGGAGCATTTAACCCATTCACATTCAAGGTTAGTATTTATATGTGAGGCTTTGTTCTTGTCATATTGTTAGTTTATTGCTAGTTGTTTTATAAATTCTTTATTTCTTTTTCTCTGACTCTTTGTCATTGTCTGTTACTGAACTTTTGCCATGTTGCCATTTAATTCCTTTCTCTTTCTCCTTTGTGTGGTTGCTATATTAGACTCTCAAGTTTTATATTTCCATGTGTTTTCATGATGATGAATATTGATCTTTGATTTGTGTATTTAAGACATTTTTAAGCACTTCCTTTTGGGCCAATCTAGTGTGATGAATTCTCTCAGTATTTGCTTGTCTTGGAAAGACTTTATTTCTCCTTCATTTATGAAGCTTATTCTGGCAAGATATAATATTCTTCTCTGGAAATTTTTTTCTTTCAATACATTGAAAATTCCATCCCATTCTCTTCTGATCTATAAGGGTTGTGATTCGATGTCTACTGTTAGTCAGATGGAGTTTCATTTATAGGTGACTGCAGACATTTCTCTTGGTAATTTTAAAATTCTTTGACTTCAATTTTAGTCATTCTGATTATAATATGCCATATTGAACTCCTTTTTGCAATGTATTTGCCTGAGGATTTTTGGGACCCCTGTATTAAATGTCTAACTCTCTTTCTAGTTCTGGGAAGTTTTCATTACTTTCTTAACACATTAACTGCCGTGTGAGTTGTATTTAACTCATGCTAATTTTGAGCCTGAAGCCTTGTGAAGCATATATAACATTCATGAAATGGCACCATTGTTTCATCAATAGGTGTTTCCTTATCTGGAGCTACAGCAACTTGAAACCTTCAAGAAGATGATGGAGAAGTCACTGGATCTTGAAAGGATGGTCACTAGGAGAACATTCTTCATTGTTAGAGAAATGCCACATTCTCAGAAGCATCTCGAAGTTGTTACTTGATATAAGGTTTTTCATTGAATTATATACAAAATGTTTTTTGACCAATAGTTCAGAAGTCTTGGCTTCTTGCTAAGGACCATTCAAAACAATACTCCCCCAAATCATACCATTTCTTGCAAAGTAACATCATACCACTTTTTTAGTTGGGAGTGGGATTTGATATTACCCTTTTGTAAAGTCTGGCTTGCACGAATGTTAGTTTCCTTCACAATGTAATCAATAACGTCATTTTTTATGAAAAATTTGAAAAAAGTCTTAAGGTTTTTTTCCATGGGGCTTTACTACAATTTTGGTTGGAACAGCAGGGTTACTTTCAACAAGTCAAAAATCTTCATGTTACTTCCTGAAACTGGACCCGAGGTCAGAGAACTTATACTATCACTACAGGTTCTTCAGAAACATCTGACAAAGAATCACTCTCATTGAAATCAGCTGCAACTGCTTCGATTGTTTCAATAATAGATTTTGAACAACCTTCCCCACATATAGAAAAGATCTATGTGTAGTGTTCTTCTAGTTTTTCTCATGGGTTGCAACTACTGTCAGAACTGTCCCCTCCATCTCCACTATGGTGGTACTCCTCTGAGTCATCACTAAAGAGATCAACATCTTCATCATCCATGTGCAAAATTTCATTCACCATTTCCTCCAACAATTCCTTATGCTCATTTTCTCTAGATATTTTCTGTTGAGAAAGAAAAATACAAAATAAACTTACGTGATGATCAGAGCTCTAGTCACAGAAGCTATGTTAAAGTAGAACTCGTGGCTATGCAGGAAAGTCCATGACATGCCTTTGTGCTGTGAAACTTCTGCTCATTGTTTTCATTGTCAATCAGCATGTCTCCCCACCTCCTATTTCCCTGCTCCAGCCAGCCCACCCAAGTATGCTGCAAATACTGGATTGTGTTCTCTGATTACTATAACTTCCAATTGTGCATTTCCCCTTGAGTGTTTGCCTGGTGGCTCTTTGATTGAAATTGATATGATAGTATGTGATGATGTGACATTTTTGCACATACTTAGGGGGTGTGATTCATAGGTCCTCATCCGGGACCACCAAAGGTCCACTCCAGACACAATTAAATACCTGCGAAATGACAAAAGACTCAATTCTCAGAAAAAAAATTCAGTAAGTATGTCGTGATCACATACAACTCATATGGCATGCAGTGTAAAAATGGATTCTAGCACTGGGTGAGTTGAATATAACTCATGCACAGAAAGCAATAAAAAATAACAAATTTTTCATTAAATCAGAAAGGATCATTTTGTTTTCGAAGTTTTTATTCTATCTTTGTAATAAAACACTATGGTCCCAAGGAAATTTTTTTTTCTTCTAGTGTGGCAGTGTATTAAATAGATTTTCTAAACTATTCAATCTCTCTTCTGTTCTTCCTTGGGAAGATTAATAATTCGTAAGTTTGGTCACTTTCTATAGTACCAGATACCAGATGTCTTGAAGGATTTGCTCATTCTTTTTTTAATTCTATTTTTTACATTTTTTTCTGATTGGATTGTTTCAAAAGTCCGGTCTTTAAGTTCTGAGATTCTTTCTTCTGCTTGATCTAGTCTATTTTTAAAGCTGTTGAATGTGTTTTTTATTTCCTTCAATAAATATTTTGGCTCCAGAATTTGTTTGTTTGTTTTTAGATGTCTATCTCCTTGATAAATTTCTCATTCATATCCTGAATTGATTTTCTGGTTTCTTTATATTGGTTTTCAGATTCCTTTTCCAGCTCATTTTGCTTCTTTGGTATTAATATTTGGAATTCTTTTATCTGGAATTATAGGGAACATTTTTTGATTGGATTCCATTGATGAACAATTATTATGGTCCTTTAATGGTATCATATTTTCTTGCTTTTTCATGTTTTCTGTGTCCTTCTATCGATATCTATGCAACTTTTTTTTTGAAATTGCTTTAGGAAGTTGACAATTTTTTCCTAAAGCTGTATATATGTTGTTAGTTGAATAGGACATTTTGGCTTTTATTCTGGGTGCCTGCAGTAGTGTCATCTTTATATGATCTTAGGTAGTACACGGGGTCATTGGTCTCTGTGAGTTCCTTGGTGGCTTAGGGTATAGCTATTAGTTGACTTCACTTTGGTGAAGTTTTGCTTGGGACTTGAATGCCAGCTGAGCTAGTCTTTGGGCCCAATGGTGGAAGCAATGGGTAGATTATGTTAGATTTTAGGCCCCAGAGAAGCTTACGCTGGCAGTGTGTCTTTGTGGCCAATTCTTGGGCCTTCAGGTATCTTGCTCAAAAGCTAGTAGTTGAAGAAGACAGCCAAATGTGTGAGCAAGTTCTCAGGCCCTTGATCAGCTGGTGTGATGTGGGAGGGGACAGTAGCAGTGGCGGAGCCACCCAATAGAACCCAAGTGGTCCCTGTTTGTGTTACTATTAGCTTCAATGAATTGGGCAGCCTAGTCTCTAGTCCCACAGCTACCTGTTACAAGGAAGTTGGTATTGTTCTAAGTGCTTAAGAGAGTTTGGTCTCCCCTGACCCTTCCTGGCCAGGTGGTGGCTGTGGCCATGTCACTTTGAACTCATCCCAAGAGTCAGATGTGGCCCAGCATTAAACTTTTAAAATGGTGCTGGCTGCTGGCTGTGGCTTGCAATCAAAGAAGGTAGGGAACCTTTTAGGCAAGCAGCATGGACAAGAAACTGTGGGGAGTGGAGTTTGCTCACATCTTATTCTCACAGGAACTTGTAGCAGGGTGATAGGAATTGTCCTAGGAGCGCATAGGAGAGACTGGGCTCACCTGTCCCTCCTCAGGTGAGCAGGGCTACAGCTTAGGCTGCCCAAACTCAGCCTGAGGACAGAGCACTACCCAGCTTTAAACTCCCAAATGGCACCTTGGGCCTGTGACAAGAGGGGGAGGGGCGCTTCTCAGGCAGACTACATTGTCAGAAACCTGTGGGGAGTGCAATTGGTTCCACAGCAGCTGGTCCAGGGTAATGGGAAACATCCCAGCTGCATGCTGGAAAGCCTGGTTTTCCTGCCCCTCCACAACCAGGTGGGGGCTGCTGCTTTGTCAGCCCAATCTCAACCTGAGGATGAGGTGGCATAGTCCAGTGTCAAACTCTCAAAATGGTAACTTGTACTCTGTGATTGGAAAGGCTGGGGCTCCACTCAGCCCAGAAGTGTGGTTAAGAAATGGTGGAAAATGCTGTCCACTCATGTCTCAGGTTTAATAGCACCCCACAGCAGGGCGGTGGATACCTTCCAAAAGGTATGTGGGAGAGCCTGGGATTCTCTATCCCTCTTTGGAGCCACAAAATGGCTGCAGGCATGCCCACAGTCCCCTTATTTGGGTTGTCAGAATGGCACCCAGCTGAAGCTACTCTAGGCTTGAGTGCCTGTAGGATTCAGCATGGGTTTCTTTTCTGCAGCAACATGTCTGTGCAATCTCCAACGAGATCCTTATGTTAGGCCTGAGACCTGCATGTGTTGGGGGTTCTCTAGCAGTCATAATCAGAAAAGCTCATTTTGGAAAGTGGAGCCGTAGGAGCTTCTTTCTTACTGTTTTCCCACAGGCTGCTCTTAGGCTGCACCTG
>CAUYSK010094941.1:0-20751 GCA_963575035.1 Avahi laniger
CTATCATCAATTTTTGTATTAGAATATTGCATCCTATTAGAATTTGCATCCTTCTGAAACTCATATTAAAAATGTGTTAAAATCTCACTTTAACATTCTTGTTTTATAAACTTTTCTTTTTGTCTTTCTGTGTTTAAGTCAGTATCATCCTTGTATCTATAGTCTAGTTCAATAATTCTCTCTTTATATATGATTAATCTGTTTTTCTATTATCATTGCTTAAATTTTTAAAATTTTTTTATTACTAGAGATTCCATTGGGATTTCTTTCTATAAAAATATTTAACTATATTTTAACTGTTCCTTTTCTGATATTTTCAAATGTTTATTTCTTTAAATATATTCAGCATTTCCATTTGATATTTTACATGTTATTCAACATATATCTTTAGTTTTTGAGAATCTGTTTCTGTTGCTTGTTGTTTCTGCTGCCTCTCCTCAGTCATGGTGATATATGTTACTTGTGTGTTATCTATTTATTTACATGTGAGTTTATCTTTCTTGAAATTTTATCTACAGAAATTCTTTGAGACTTATATTGCATTTGTATCTTTGTATTATGTTTTGGTTTTAATTGTGCATATTGAATTGAGACCACAAACCCAACTATAGACTTACAGCTCAAATTTTTAGCCAAAATTAATTTTTTTCACTCGCTCTCAGCACAAGCTCATGACAGGAAGAAAAAACAAAACATTCTCATCCATCCGTTTTGTGAAATATGTTTATTTTTTGTTATCTCTAAACAACTATTTTGGAGTCTAGATTTATTCAGGGTCTCCTTAGACCTATTATGTGAAATCTACGCAATTTATATACCCTGTCCCCTGAGAGAGCCATAATAGCAGGTCAAAGTCATTAGTATTTGAACAAAACATTCTTTTTATGCTTTATTTCCCTCTCAGGGTTCCAACTTTCAGTTTGTATTTGGCCTCTGTGGATTTATTACCTATGTGCCAGTTGTGCCAGTTCTATACTACATTTAAAATTATTTTCAGTTGATTTTGAGGTTGTGATCTTTCTTCTTTTCTTTTTTTAGCCGCAATTATATATATTTTCTGTTTTGTTTTGTTTTCTTTTCTTTTGCTTTTTCAGTTGAGGGATCAACTGGGATATCTGTTTCATCAAATGGTGGAAATGAAATTGCTACACATATGTTGTTACCATCAATGAAGCTAAAGCAGGTCTACCTTGTAAAATTCCAGGCTGCTGAGTTAAATCTCAGTGTGAAAAGATGTTGTGATTCATTTGAAATATTCCCTCTGGGAAAGGAAAGATGATTGGCAGCTCTCAAAACAGGAATTTGCCATGTCTGATCAATTTCTTTTCTTTACACTCAGTAATATTTGATTGAATTTCCATATCCTGCTTTTTCTCCTTTTGGTCTAAGATTCATCCTGCTTTTATGGTGATATATATCTGAATATATATCTAGCTAGTTAGCCACATAATTTCTTCCATTGTGATTGACTTTGCCAGCAGAAACTAAGTTTACTTAGACACAGGCTGAGCTCTAACTCTCTGTTGGTATCTAAAAAGCTGAAATAGTGAACTCCAAAAGCATTGCTCAGTATTTTTGTTTGTTTTGTGTATAATTTGTTTAGTTTAATCTTTTAGAATTTGGAAAACAATTCTAATCAATACTCTTTAACCATATAAACTGATTAAGGAATATAATGGTAGTATTTCTAAGGATGCTTTTGGGATCAACTAATACTTATTTTTAGACAATACTGCTTTTTTCCGCATATTGAAATGTTAGTCCTCTGAGCATCAGAGAAACATTGATTAAACCAACACATAACCTTCTAAAACAATAATATGCATATGCATACTGGAGGAAAAGAGAAGAAATAAATTTCAGCCAGCATAGAAGACAACTTTTGGCTTTTCATACCCAAATTTATGTCAATATTTTTTAAGTATTCACTTAATATTTTACAGGTAAATAAGATTTTACTAAAAATTTGTAACTATTATCTATTGAATAAAATGAGTTTTAAGGATATTTCAAGTGTTATGTACTATGCTTATTACATAAACTGAGTTTTATGCAATATAATTTAACTAAAATCTCTTTGGTTAAAAGTCTGTCTTCACCTTTCCACCTCAGTGTCTTCTTCATGCCTTTTTACTTATTTCTGATAGCCTCGAGCCCACGTATTGCTTTACAATTCCCTTTCTTATTAAGCCCCATGCAGATGTCCCTTCCTCCATGAGGCATTCAGTAAATTTCTCCCACTAGAAAACACCATTCTTTCCTGTACACTCATAGAACAGTTTTAGTAGTTTCTTATAGTTATTATGTCATTATGTAATGAATTATATTCACTTGTTTTCTTGTTTCATATCCAGGTCAGACTGTAAAATTTATCAAGGTACATATGTTTTATTAAATTGTTTTTGTTATTGCAAAGGCATTTGAACTAATCTCATGTTCTTTCCCTGACGTGGAATCCCCTTTTCCTCCAGATATCCAAATCTTATCCTTTTTTCAAACTTCTGTTCAAACCTTCACTATTCCTTAAAGACTTTACTTAAATGTCACCCCATAGAATATTCTATAAATGTCAATTAGGCCGAGTTGATTGAATATATTGGGTAAGGTTTCTGTTTCTGCAAGAAAGGTCAGATAACAACTCGGTTTCTGTTTGGTGACATGGAATCTCAGCATGCGTGACTTCATTTTGGTTCTTAGTCTGGTCTATTGGGGCCTAGTGCAGGAGCTTAGTTTTTAAAAAATGACCGTCTGTAGTTTGTATTTAACAGCCATATTTGTCTATTTGCCTTTTCTTACTTTCAATTCTGTCAGTTTTTACTTCATGTATTTCCAAGCTCTTTGATTATTTCAATGTGTAAATATTTAGGATTGTTATGTCCTCTCGATTAATTGGCCCTTTTATCAGTAAAGAACGACCTTATTTATGTCTGGTTATATTATTTCCTTTGAAATTTATTTTGTCAGATATTAATACAACCACTCCCGCTTTCTTTTGATTAGCATTAACATGTTATATCTTATTTCATTCTTTTACTTTTTATGGATTTATATTTAAAGTATGTTCTTTTTAGAAAGCAAAGAGTTGGATCTTGCCCTTTTTATTCAATCTGCCTATGTACTTTAAGTAATTTTTAAAAATTTTTTACCTTTAATGCGATCACTGATATTACTGCATTTAAATCTATCATCCTGGTAGATGGAACCTGGATCCCAGTGATTAAAGTAAAAAAGAAAGACAAAAATAGGTCTATCACCTATTCACTTTCTATTTGTTCCATTTTACATTTCTTCCTTTAAATTTTTTTCCTACTGTCTTTTTTATTAAAGGAGAATTTTTTTAATTGAATCATTAAATGGAATCATTGGCTTCATTATTTGCTTGTTAGTTATAACTCTTTTTTTTTGCATTATTTTGGTGGTTGCTTCAGGCCTTGAAATGTATACTTTTAATCAATCACAGTTACTTTCCTGTGATATTATCCCACTTAATTTACAGTATAAGAACTTTAAAGTGGTGTATTTCTATTTCTGCATTCCTGACCTTTATGCCATAGTTGCCATACATTTTATGCTACCTATGTTATAAATCCCCAAATAGATTATTATTTTTACGTTTGAAAGTCAGTTACTTTAAAGATATTTAAATAAAGTGTTTAAATGTTTATTTACCCATGTAATTACCAATTCCAGTGTTCTTCATTTCTTTGCATAGATGCAGATTTCTACCTAGTTTCACTTTTTCTTCTACTAGAAGGACATCCTTTAAATTATCTTTTACTATGAATCTTCAAGTAATAAATTCTTTCAGCTCTAATGTGTCTTTATTGTACTTTTTAATCTTCTAGAGATTTTTCTCTTGGGTAAAAAATTCTCAGTTGACATTTTTTTCTGTTAGTACTTTAAAGACATTTATGCACTGCCTTTTGATTTGTACTGTTTTCAGTATGAATCTACCATCATTCTTAACTTTGTTCTTCTGTGCATAAAGTGTCTTTTCTCTCTAGATGCTCCTAATAATTTCTTTTTATGACTGACTTTAAGCAATTTTCTTATGATATGCCTTGGCGTAGTTTTCTTCATGTTTTTTATGGTTGGCTATATTGAATTTCTTGGCTATCTGGGTTTTGTGTTTTCATCTAATTTGGAATTTTTCAGTTATTATTTCTTCACATATTTTTTTCCACCCCTTTCTTCAGAGATTCCAAATACATGTATATTGGGCCACTTGAAGTCGTTTCTAAGCTCACTAATATGCTATTAAATTTTTAAAAGAAACACTTTTCTCTGTGTGTTTCAGTTTAGACAGTTTGTTTTGCTATGCTTCAACTTCACTATTCAAGGCAACAAGAGTGAAGAATATTTTTGAGAAGACAGGGTCTTACCCTGTTACCTGGGTTAGAGTGCAGTGGCATCACGGTAGTTCATGGCAACCTCAGACTCTTGGGGCTCAAACCATTCTCCTGTCTCAGCCTTCTATGTAGTTGGGACTACAGGCAGGCACCACCGCCCCCAACTAATTTTTTAATTTTTTATAGAGACAGGATCTCCTGTTACTCAGGCTGGTACTAAACTCCTGGCCTCAAGGGATCCTGCCACATTGGCCTCCCAAATTGCTGGGATTACAGGCATGAGCCACTGGGCCATAACCTTGCATTTATTTTCTTATTGACATATTGAAATTTAGTAAAATTGAAGACAATAATCCGTGCTCCAATATTTTCTCAGCTTGTTGATTGCTTTTGAATATTTTGAATAATAAGTCAAAAAACTGAAGTTTTAAAACTTGGCAAAATCTTTTCAAACCCTTTCTTTGGTAATTTCTTTCAGTGATTTTATTCTTTACATTTCTCATTCCCAGCAAAAGGCTGAATGAGTTTGTATTATGTTTTCTTTACGTCTGGTTTGGATGAAGAAGAGAGGGGTACACAGCACTTGCAATGCATGGTTAGGATTTATTTATTTAGTTTCAAATAGGCAGTTTGCTTAGCTCCACTGATTTACTAAATCTCTCTTAACATCCTAAAAAGTGATGCCAACTAAACGTTAAATTCTAAAGTATCCCTGGGTTTATTTTTAGTGTAATCTGCCTGTATGTTCTTATGCTAATCTTATAGTCTTTTAATTACAAGATATTTCATAATAATGTCTTTTAATACTTTAAAAGACAATTTTCTACTTTTTACTTTTCTCTTTCAAAATATTCCTGGCTCATCTCTTCTATTATCTCTACTTTTTCAAATTCTCCCAAAATATTCAGCTGGAATTTTTAATTAAAACTTAATTAAACAATGTTTATAATAATTTGAGAAGAATTAAAATATTCACAAGATGTAGCTTTCATTTGAGTCATACAATATACACAGTATGCCTTTTTTATTTAATTCTTCTTTTATATATCTCAATAGAATTTTATGTTTTCTTTATATAGGCCAGATCTCTTTCCTGCTGTTTTCATTTCTAGATACTTCTTGTTATTTGTGTGTTTTAATTTTTATTGTGAGTAGTATCTTTTTCTCAGTGCTATTTTCTTACTGATTTGCTGGAATAATGGAAGCTTATAATAATAGCATGGTTAGCTTTTTAACTCGCCGTGTCTTAATTACTGAATAATTATTGGTATGACTTGTGGAAGACTTTAAACTATTTTAATTTGAATAATTATCCTTAGAACCTAACCTAACCTCATTTAATATATAATGAATTTTTATTTTTATTCTTTAAGCAGTTATATATAAGACAAGAAAACTTTTGGAAAAATTTTCTGACCTATCTTCTTTTAAAAATTAATGCCATCAATTGAAAATAAGAGGCAAAAATAAAATCCTATAAACATCATTCTTAACACTGACTTCCACTATGATTACCAGGCCAGCATTAACGGGAAATGAAATTAATATATTCAACAAACATTTATTGACTGTGTACTAAGTGCCCAGCATTTTTTGAAGTGCTAAATATACAGCAGTCACAAAATAGAAAAAAAAAAAATCTTTCTTTATTGAATTTATAGTTCAGTGAAGAGAGATACATAAAAAACAAATAAATTTAGTAAATGTATATAAAATGTCAGATGACAATAGTTTAATTCAGAAAAATAAAGAGTCAAATAGGAGTGTCAAGACTAGAGATAAAGTGACGAATTTAAATCAGAGGTCAGGAAAGGTGTCACTAGGAGATCACATATGAGGTAAGACAAGGCAATGTAAGGAGGCAAGAAACATGGGTATTTGGGGAATGTAAAATAAGTATAAAAATATGATTGAATATGGAAGCTTCTTAAAACTTTACTTATGGAGGTAATTTTTCATTATTTCCAATTTTGTGTCTTTTCAATTGAGGGAGGGATCTCAGAGCTTGAGACCAGCTTGAGTCACTTTTAAGGTTTGAGGCTTTTAGTATACATAATATGAAGAATTAAAATTGTTCTTCAGGAAGATTCTTCTTCAAGCAGGATTATAAGAATTGTGATAAAATGTAAGCGATTATATCGAATTAATAGTTTTAATGCAAAAAATAAAATGAAATTAAATTGTATTATGCATCACATATTTATAAAATTTTTATTTCAAATTCATTGTGTACTGCAAGTGGTGTGGATCAGAAAGAATCACACAAGTGTATGGTTGCAGGAAGAACCTCCTTTTTTCTTCAGTTCTGTCAATTCATCTTTTTTATTATATTCATGAAGTCATTTAATGACTGTCTCAAAACAAGTGACCAACGTAAACATAAGTCCTGAATAAACGGTATTGTAGACCCCACTTCCAGCCCCTCAAAGTTCTTCTATTTATTGAACTTGGTTTCCTACATCATGAGTATATGTTTTTTAAGAAGGAAAATTTCTTGGAAAAATTCTTATACCTTAGGTTCACTGAATTAAATTTGAAAATAATAACATGCATTTTTAAAAATTTTATGAGTGACACTAAAATGCCTAGTAAATGGAAATGACAAAACAGTTGTAATGAATGGAAAAATACGGTCACTGGAAAATCAATAAAATGTACAATAGAAGCAGAGGAGCCTACACCAACTATTGAATGTTTTTGATCTAAATCAAATATTAAAAAGCCTCTAATTAACTACAAAGCCATATGATAATCCTCAATTTTTAAATCTACCTGATGATATGGGTTGTTTTGAAAATTAAAATCACCATCATTACATCTAGCTAAAGCTAAATCTGATTCGTACCCTCTTCTGGAACATATTTTCCAAGAATTCTTTCATGATCTGCTCTTGCATTCAGTGAACAGATATAAAATGGTTGAGAGGAAGGTGAGCAATTAAAATGTAATTTATTCTAATTTCTGCCAGTGTTGATTTTCTTTTAAAAATAGAAGTTATTTCTCTGAAATAAATCAAATTAAAGCAACATTTTGGATTTAATTTTTAAGTGCTATAAGGAAAATTTTATTCAACAGCTTTCATTATCATCAAGTCTTAGAAAGTATTTAGCTTCATTAAATCCTAACTTTTCATATTAAAAAAATAGTAAAATACAACTCCTTGAGCTGTAGCAATGATTTACAACCCTGGCTTCAATGCAGGAGCTGCATTAGTTGCCAGTCTTCACATTTGAATCGTTTTCTAGGGCACTGATACTTTTCATTAAAGCTCCACTGGTCTAGGGCACGCTGGCTGGAACTAGGAAGATGTTTCTGGTAGGCATCTTTATTATATGATTATGCCGTAAGAACTTGTTATACAAAATGTGAACCAGCAACATGAGTCCCCTCAGAGTTTGTTAAAAATGCGAAATCTTAGTCCCGTCCCAGATCTGCTGAAGAAGAATCTGCTTTTTATATTCCCAAATTATTTGAACAAACTCCCAAGTTAAGAAGCATTGTTCTGGTATTGTCCCTTCCTTTGGAAGGCGTTGTTCTTCTCAGTTCCTGGAGATAATCAAGCTCTGAGACACATGTGAAACCGAGGTAATAAAACGAAACAAAACAAAAACCACATAATGCTAACTTATTAGTTTAGATTATTTAAATGTGATATACGGTTCTGTAGATTGAAATATTCATGATTGTAATATTCAGCTATTTTGTCAAGGTAGTTAAGTTATGTAAACAACCAAATCATAATCAGTTGCAAGTTTGCTTGGCCATCATGGAATTAGAACCAGGAAAGTTACATGCTTGGATTAGGATGTGTGATGGTTCTTTACCACAGGAACAGTCTTGCCTGTGGGAAATAGCTGAAGCCTCTTAGCTGCAACACCCTGCTCTTATCTCCATAGCAAAGAACTAGACACAGTATACTGGAAGTGATTTCTCTGGGGACAGAAATTTCAAGGGCTGTCCCCGCTTTTGCTTTATAATAAGCCAAAAATTTGAAATCTGAAATGCTCCAAAATCCAAAACATTTGAGCTCCAAACATGTGCCAATAAGTGGAAAATTTCACCACTGACCTCAAGTGACAGGTCATAGTCAAAACAGAGTCAAAACTTTTGTTTTATGTACAAAATTATTAAAAGTATTGTCTAAAAATAGCATCAGCTATGTGTTTAAGGTATATGTGAAGCATAAATGAGTTTTGTGTTTAAACATGTTTCCCATCCCCAAGATATTTTGTTATGTTTATGCAAATATTCTAAAATCCAAAAACAATTTTTAAAAGAATCTAAAGTCTGAAACACGTCTGGTAACAAGCATTTTAGACAAGGGATACTCAATGTATAACTATGTATTTTCTTGCTTTGAATGACTCAGTCCACCCTTTTATGCTTCTTTCTCTCCATAAATTAATACATTTAAGCTTGCTACTTCCAAATTATGCTGAACTAAGACTTTCTCTGTCTCTCTCAATAAGAATTAGCAAAAGCACTTTGTGGTGGTTTATATCTATAAAGGATAACTGCCTTTCTCTAAGTCTCTAATTGTTGGAAAAGCTTTGCTCAAGCTTCTGGGTACTAGCTAAATATTCCAGTACCAGAATGGGATGTTATCTCAGTCATGTCTGACTGCGTTATGAACTGTCACGTGCTGAGTTTTAAATGATGGTCCAAATAAACATAAATTAAATTCTTTATTTCTCACTTCAAGAGTTTAGTGACAATGGCAAAAAAACTATAAATTGGATCACACTTGAGTTTTTCCAAAAATCTTTCAAAAGTAGACTTAATAATGAGGTAATTTCATCAGAATTTCTGGGGTTAAGGCCTAAGTGTTAATATTTTTAATATTTCTCTAGATATTCTGATATCTAACAGCACAAGGAGCATTGCCCAGAGTATAGCTAAAAATTAATTTCTAAAACAGATAACTCAGTAGGTCATTTCCTTAGTCCAGCATTACTATAATTACTAAAATCTACCACATAACTTCTTTAGTCAGATCATGGGCTACAGAAGAAAATTGGGCATCTTGATTTTTTTTAAGAATTTATATTAAATTAGTTTAAAAACATTTCAAGAGAGTATTTTCAAATTAAATGTAAGCAATAATCCATCTCATCTAACTAGCAACATTATTTATTATATTTCATATCTTTCCAATATTAAGTTGTGCAGAATGTAGGGTAGGAAACATAATCTCCTCCTCCACCTTTCATCAATTCTTAGGTAGGACTCTCTGTAAAAAATGACAGATTAACAAGAGAAAAACAAAAGTTTAATAACATGTATACCTCCTCTATACATGGGAGGTATTCCAAAGAAGTGATTAAATTTCTAGAGTAGATCTCAAAGAGCTGTCTTAGACATCAAATGTAAATACCATCATTCTTTGAAACAAAGGAAGAGGGTGTAAGGAAAGGCATTGTTAAGAGAAATGGCCAGGAAAAGCAAAACAAAGGTAAAGCTTGTTGTACAGACTTAAGTCAATTCTTCTCCACTGATTAAGAGTCTCAGGAGATTTAGTCATCCTTCTCTTTCTGGTGCAGAGAGAGAAAGAGAGAGAGAGAAAAGAAAGAGAGGAAGAGAGACCTTTACTAATGGAGAGTTCCTTTATAGATGTAGATTTCTCTTACAAAAAGGTGACCTCCAGCCTTGTTTACAGAGATACTCCTATGTCTACAGTTTCTGAAAATAACCAGCTCAAAATAATCCTATGCACTGTAGGAGACCAAAATTGGGGTGGCATATTTTGAACCCCTAAAGTCATATTTCAGGATGACATGTTCTGAGCCCTATCAGCAATCGAAAAAAGAATCTATATTTGTGGTGATACATACTATTTTAAATATTTTATTCTTCTTTCTTAATTCTATGTAAATAACCATCCATATTATTTAAATATTTTATTAAATATTTTATATATATAAAATATATATCAAGTTAGCTTAAAATGACATAACGAGTTAATAAGTGCTTTATTTCCCTAGCTGAAAAGTATTTGGGACAGTTCCCAGCTGTATAGTATGAAATCATGGAGCAAATATTTGACATTTGGTGGTATATAATTAATTTTATACTTTACTTATGGTTATTAAAACAGCCTGTTATATAAAAATTTAAACAAATGTTCAAAATGTTTATCTGCACAAAATGATTTTATCATACTCTTTTCTCAAATTTCAGCCATTATGAAACATTCTGATATGATGTACATTACCAGTGATTCAAAACTAAAAATATCTCAAGAAATAATTGTTGCAACTTTTTTTTTTTTTTGCCAGGGGTATGGTGGCTATGTTGCATCAATGATCTTAAAGTCAGATGAAAAGCTTTTTAAATGTGGAGCCGTGGTTGCACCTATCATAGACTTGAAGTTGTATGGTGAGTACTTGCTACAGACTGACCTGATGTAATGTATTGATTTGTGGAAAATCAAATCCCAAGGCAGAGGAGCTCAATTGAGCTCATTTATCATGTGTTATTAGAGCTCGTTTTGAGCTGTTTAGCACCTCCCTGATTCAATCAGTTTTACTGGAGCATGACAATTAAATGTGAAATGAAGAAATTAAATAATGAATTGCACAAGTCAAATGGTTTTTAGTTTCAGTATTCTTAAATTTCTGTTTTCTTGGGTCACAGCCTCAGCTTTCTCTGAAAGATACCTTGGTATGCCATCTAAGGAAGAAAGCACTTACCAGGTAACTAATTTAAAAATAACAATTAGAGTAGTTTTGTTCTAAAAATTCAGTCAAATTAGTTATTTAGATAGATCTGTAGATCCAGATGTTTCTGTTTTTCTTCATAGGCAGCCAGTGTGCTACATAATATTCACGGCTTAAAAGAAGAAAATATATTAATAATTCACGGAACTGCTGACGGTAAGTATTACACTTGCTGCTGCTGTTTGATGGGGTCTGACCTTTGACAAAGGAATACATCTAAGGACTTTCTTGCTTGTCAGGGACCTTGTAAACCTTCTGGAGAGCACAAAGTGGCACAGAGAATCAGATGCATGCTAGGAAGTGGGAAGAAGGAATCCAGGACTAAAAAGAGGAGGCCATGAACCTCAAATGGCAGCAGTGTCCAGTAAAGCCTTCTGTGAGGACAGAAATATTTGATCAGTGTTATTGAGCATGGGAGCCCCTGGCGACTTGCGGCCATATTGTGTTTAGTATGACTAACTGAAAATTTTAAATTTAAATTTTAAAATTTTAAAATTTAATTTTATTTAATTTTAATTTAAATAGCCACATATGGCTAGTGGCTATAGCCACTGTGTTATTCAGCACACCTCAAATATTAATAGACACCAACTTGGAAAATAGAAGCAAAAGATTCAAGCACTGACATGAAATTTTGGTGAGGTTACCCTCTTAAATGAAGTTAAAACAAAAACTTTTTTAAAAGGCATTTTCATATCACCTCCCATTTTTTCATCACTCTAAACACTGGAAATAGATGTGATTGTAATTAGTAGTTATAAATAATGGTGCTTTATGTCTACATGAAGCTTTTAGGGATCAAAGAATTTATATTTTTATTATCCTCTGTGATACCTTACAACAGAAGGCTGATATTTGTAGCTTTATTCATGGATGAGAAAAGTCGATTTCAAGAAAGAAATAAATATATACAAGCCTACCTGGAAAGTGAGCCAAAAGAGTAAAAGTCCTGAATCAGTATTTCCTGAATCTTGAACTTGTTTTTGTTGGTCCACCCTGCCTCAGTGTTTTAAGGCCATTTTACAAAGGAAATCACTAAAAGGTTTAATAGCCAAGAGTAAACCATCTCTCCAACTTAACTTTCAATTATATCCATCTGTGGTTAAATCAGAACTTAGATCCAAGGTAATATGTAAAAGAGGAAGAAGAGACAAAGCTCCCTTAGGAAGAATTCCAAATAGTTTATGTAGATACCCCACTCCAGGAGGTAGACCACCTCCTTCCTCCTTAGAATAGGTTTCACTTAATGATTTCCTTCAAGAGTACTGTATGGAAAATGAAAGAAAGAGGAACTTCACCAAAGAAGAAATTCGACAGACATTATCTCAGCCAGATGATTAAGGTTCACATCAACTGTGACAAGTAACGTTAATAGTAGGTACCTTTGTGATGTAGTGATAATGGCTCTTTACTTCTATGATTTAGTCCTCCAAATTCATAACGCCAGTCTAACCATGAGAAAAACATGAGACAAACCCAAATGAGGAAGATTCTGTCAAATACTTGAGCAGTATTCCTCAAAACTGTTAAGGGCATCAAATACAAAGTCTGAAAAACTTTCATAGACCGGAGGAGGTTAAGGAGATACGATGTCTCACAATATAATGTGGTATACTGAATGGAGGCCTGAAACAGTAAGAAAACACAAGAAAAAAAACAAAAACAAAACAAAACTAGTAGTTCCCAAAGAAAGTGGGTCTAGTTAATGGTAGTATGCCAATGCTGGTTTCTTATCTGTGACAAATGTATATAATAACATAAGATGTTAACAATAATGGAGACTGGAGGAGGGATATACAGGAATCTTTGTAGAATCTTTGCAACTTTCTGAAAATCTAAAACTATTATAAAATTAAAACTCTATAAAAAAGAATTTAAATAATACAATACCAGAGTTGGGTGAAACATGGTGAAGAAAAAGCATACAAATTTTGAAGGACAATGGAATTTTATTCTCAGGTATTAAGGACTTACATGTATACACATATATATGTGTGTGTTGTTTGTGTGTGTTTGCACATATAGATGTGTGTGTATGTGTATATATGTCAGTATTAACAATAATAATAGCAATTATTAAGTACTGATTACCTGTCAGAAAATGTGCTAAAAACATTTGATATTATTTGTTCTTCACAAAAAATATTACTTTTCTTGTTTAACAGATTGGGAAACTAAATATTAGGAAATGATAAAACTTGCCTAAAAGCATACACGTGATTGATTAGTAGAAAGGAGATTTGAATGCAGATATTGAGGTTTTTATTCACTGAGCTCTGAAGCCTCAGTCATGCGAATAAATTATATTCAAGGTTAAATTATTTTATGTCTAGCCATCACCCTGGAATAATATATTAATGCTATTTCAGATTTTTCTGTTAATATGTTGTAGCTCTAAAGGTAAATTATGTTGTTCTTATCTAACTCACTCAGTTACAGCCCGATGTTTCACCCACCTGATAAAATGCAAGCAAGGTTCACTCCGGTCACTTCAGACGAAATGCACCTGTGCTTGCTTACAGACACCCACACTCATGTGCACACAGACATGCTCACACCACACAGCCCATATGGGCTTGGTGGATTCTAAGCGATCAGTCAATGACACTGTAACACTGCCGTTATTAATAGTATCTGTGAAAATTACCAGCAAATCAGTTCACTCAGCCAATCAGACCTTTAATGTCCTCATTCAGTTATAGGAAGGAGACAAATGGCAAATGTCAACAGGCTTTGCTCTAGAAACTAAGCAGAAAAAAAATGCAGCTGGAAAATCCATGTGTACATTTATCTTTTCAGCCGAATCCACACAGAGAAATAAAGGATCACGTTACCTCTGCCATTGCCCTTATTAATTAGCATTTCTAGTAGCCGACATTAACAGAACAATCTCTACTTTTTTAGAGATGACACGGTAATTTTCCTGCTAAGTAGCATAGAAAAATGATCTTGAATATCTTTTTAAAAAGATTCAAATGATTTATTTGGAATTTTTTATCCTCTTTTGTATAGTGTGATTATTCAGCATCATAGAATTAGATCATCAAAGGAGCTTAAACTATGAATAAAGCTGCCTGAGGTTTGCAACGACACTTGCAAAATATTAGATTAAAAGTTATTTACAGAAATTCGAAAATATACAAAGTCCAGAAATGAGCAGCCCAGGCAGCATGTAAGCAAACTGCTGCACTTCTGAGTGACTGATCCACGACTTCCTAGCTACCAGGGCTCCTTTGCTGCTTATTTCAGAGGTTTGGACCTCAGTTTCAGGCAGAAGGAAGATAGAAGAAAACGGAAATAACCAGTATAACCTACATTAAATAGGCCTCATATAATGAGATTTTCATTGTATTTTCTCAACATGGGTATTCTTTTCTAATTTAAAATAATAAAACAGAATGCCAGTATCTAACTGATACTAGGTCCTTATAATCCTCCAGAAGGAATAAAAAGCTGGTTTGCTGCATTAAAACCCAGATAAGACATTTACCATGCTAAAATTTTTATAAGGTATAAAATATATGAGCAATTAGAAATAATAAATGATATTCAGTAAAGTAGATCAAACTGCCATACCATGCAGTAAGTAGGCCTTAGTCTTATCTCCTATTTTGGTTTGTTTTCTAACAGGGTGAAGCTTGAAATTATATTTACAGGCTTTCTAGTTAAAGCGAGATATCAGTCTTTTAAATGTGCAATGTATGTAAAGTAAATGCTTAATCTCCTTGAAAAAAAAATGGTAGGAAAACTTTCTGATCCTAAAAAATGCATTTCCTTTAAATATAATTTAATTTCTTGCAGCAAAAGTTCATTTCCAGCATTCAGCAGAATTAATCAAGCACCTAATAAAAGCTGGAGTGAATTATACTATGCAGGTAAGCCACTTTTTCAGAAGAAGGTGTTTTCCTTCCTTGGTTTTTTGCTTGTGAGATACAGAACACAGCTTCTGTATTTCTCCATCCCCCATGGTATCATTTTTTACTATATTTTTTAGGAACCAAAAATTGTATTCTTTGCTCTTAATTATGCTGAGAATGTGCATCAGCTCAAGCTTTACAAGTGAATTGCATAAACCCTTTAAAAAATGTTCTATTTACTTCAGACTTTTATTCATATCACTAATATTGAATTCTTTTAAAAGAAGAATTTGCTATCTCTCTTCTTGTCCCTTTTGTCTTTTCTTCATGTTCCATCACTTTTCTTACAAATAGGAAGAGAAAAAAAGTGTTTGGGGGGAAACATTACAAGAAAGGAGGAAAGGACAAAATACCATTTACATTACCTTCTGCATCTGTACAGCCACACATTTCATAAACATTCATCAAGGGCTCAGCACTATAGCGGTCACTCTGCTAGGTGGGTGGCAAGACATACTTTACACTATCAAGGAACCTTCAGTGTGATGGAGGAGTTCTAGAAGGACAAAGAAAGTAATTTTAATCTCTCAGCATTCGAAATAACCAAAGTACTTTGACAAAGCACCAGGGTTAGGACGATGAAAGATGATGATAGAGATAAATAAATGGCAGATCATGCCATAAGCAAAGTCAAGGAGAATGGGGCTTTACTGAGAGGACAATGAGGCACCATTTAAAAACTTTCCACCCAGAAATGGATGAGATAATATTTGTATTTTAGAAAAATCAATAATGTTGTCTTTATTGGAAAGGACATTATAAAAATGGCACCAGGCAATGTTAAACAGGCAAGAGAGACTTTATTCAAGACTATTGCAATAGGGCAGAGAAACTGAATTCAACTGTGGAAATGAAGAGCTTGAAAGTTTTTTAAGATCTGGAGTTGGGGGAATTGTAGGCCAGCTGTATTTAACAATTGGCCATACCCAAAGGAAAAGTAAACTTTCTTGTATCTTCATGATTGGAGGTAATTTTAGAACTTGGACCAACGCTCTTATTCTCCCGAAGAGACTGGGAGATGGGAGTGCTTCCTCCTTCAGTGCTTGCATTTCCAACAGATCGCCCCCATGTCCTTGAGAAATACATATTCTGGTTTGTAAAACTGGCAAGAGGCAGGAAGAGGTCAGGGGCCTATAGTGAGGAAGAAACTGTCTAAAGTTTAGTCAAACTGAGGGCAATGTTAAGGCCATCATAGTGAACATAAGCATGGGAACATCTATTTTATTTGGCCAACAAATCCTAATTTAAACACACAGACTATATTTTTTCTCAAATATTGATTGACATAATTATAATTTTTAAAAAATTTAACATAAAGAACTCTGAGTGGAATTAGATGAGATTTTGATTGGATAATATTTTTTGAAGTTCCCATGCCATTAGGGCTAAAAGAATGAATGCTGAAGGACAGTAGCTGCTTTGGTAACTTGATACCTTCTTTCCCCTCAATACCTTAGGTCTACCCAGATGAAGGTCATAACGTATCTGAGAAGAGCAAGTATCATCTCTACAGCACAATCCTCAGATTCTTCAGTGATTGTTTAAAGGAAGAAATATATGTGTTACCACAGGAACCAGAAGAAGATGAATAATGGACCCTATTTATACAGAACTGATGGAAATATTGAGGCTCTATGAAACCTAAGCAAGAGACTGTAATATTGTAGATGCTCCAGAATTTCAAAGGCAGCTTTGGAGATGACACTGGAACAGCACACTCAGAGACACTGAACTGGCATTCGAATACAGAAGCCCAAGTCTACTGTGTTGCCAAGGGTGCAGAACCTGTTTCTTTGTATAAGGAAGGTCATAGGATTGGTTTCCTGGGAGAAATTAGTTTTGCATTATAGTAGGAGTAGTGCATGTTTTCTTATGTTCTCTCCCTGTTTGTTCTGTAACTAGTTGCTCTCATTTTAATTTCACTGGTCACCATCATCTTTGCATATAATGCACAACTTATTATCAGTCCTACAGCCCCCTATCTTTTATGGCTGAACTGCAATCTAACACTTTACTGTACCTTTACAATAAGTGCAATTCTTTCATTGTCTATTATTATGCTTAAGAAAATATTCAGTTAATAAAAGACAGAGTATTTTCTGTAATTTCTGTTTCTAAAAAGGCATCATTAAGTGGGTCAAAGGACATATAGAAATATGGATTTCAGCACCTTCCAAAGTTCAGCCGGTTATCAGTAGATACAATATCTTTAAATGAACACACGAGTGTATGTCTCACTATATATATAGACACACACACGTGTGCATATACAGCCAATGAAACTATCTTTACATGTTATTCATGCTACAAAGGGTAAACTTTTGATGAATTAGAAGAGATGCTCTTTTTCCAGACTATAATGGATGCTTTGTTTAATGAGCCAAATATGATGAAACATTTTTTCCAATTCAAATTATAGCTATTGCTTTCCTATAAATGTTTGGGTTGTCTTTGGTATTGTTTTTAGTGGTTAATAGTTTTCTAGTTGCAATTTAATTTTTTGAATATGATACCTTGTCACATGTAAATTAGATACTTAAATATTAAATTATAGTTTCTGATAAAGAAATTTTGTTAACGATGCAATGCCACTGAGTGCTATTTTGCTCTTTTGGTGGAGAAGGCTTTTTAAAAAACACTTGGTCCTTTTACTTCTATCTCTCAGTGCAGAATCAATTCTCATTTTCATTGTAAAAGCAAAGAACTGGATTATTTCATTTGCTAGTTTCTATTTAGTATTCCATGCCTGCCCGGTTCATCTGTTACTGTTTAATTTAAATCCTTCTGGTGAGAATTAGAAATGAAATATTTTTTATTCATTGGCCAAAAAGTTCACAAACAGCAGTGTTTGCTATTTAATTTGAATCGAAGGCACAAAATGCATCAATTCCTGGGCTGTGTTGACTTGCGGTAGTAAGCAACTGAGAGTACAAAATAAACTTGGCTGTATGAAGTCAATTTAAGTCATGAGAACATTAACTTTGGTGACTAAAGTCAAAGGGTGTCTTCTCACTTGACTTAAGGAATCTTCCAGAAGATATCTAAAAGTCTGTATCCAAGCTTTGAAGTTCAGGTAAATCTAGGCAGTATGCTATGTTTTTGTGGCTTTAAAAGAAGTCCTTAGGACAAACTGGATTATCCTGACATCAGCACACCAGGAGGAAATTTTAAAATGTCAAGGAATCACTTCGTCACTCTTCTGTTTTGTTGAAGGATCAACTCAGAATTCTGGGTATTTGGAAACATGTAAATTGTTGATTGTGATTCCACTTTTCTTCTGGATACTTTGGAATTGTGTCTTCACTGCTCCATTGGATTCAATTTAAAATGGGAAAAGCTTTCTTTTCTGAAGGACCCATTTTAGGTCTTTTTCAAGAACAGTAAACACATTTTTTAACAAAATAAGTTGTAATTTTAAAAGGAAAGTTTTGCCTATTTTATTAAGATGGAAATTTTCTTTTTAGGCTGATTTGAAGTCCAACTGAAGCTTTTTAATCAATATTTTAAATTTGAACCACTAGAGTTTTTTATGATGCAAATGATTATGTTGTCTGAAAGATGTGGTTTTATTGAATGTCTATTTGAGTAACATTTAAAAAGTATTTACCTTTTACTGTTCTTCCTTTCTCCTGTTTTATTATTATTATCAATGTTTATCTATTTTTCAATTAATTTAATACAATTTCTAATGTGAAAGACATTTGTCTGGAACCCACTTTCACCTTACAGGCTAAATAGACCTCAAATGAAAGCATATTGTTTAGCAGGAAGGTGGATAATTTTCACCTCTGTGGTTGTTTTAATGACTGGGCCATTTTCGATAAAGGAAATGCTCACCAACACATAGTTACCAATTATTAAAAGAATCATGTAACTGGATTTTTCCCTTTATACATTTCCCCCTGGTCAATCCCACCATTTCACACATAATTATGCATTTCTAGAGTTTCCTAAGACTCCAACAGAAAGCTTTCCAAGTGTAATTTTTCCCTTAATATTAAGGAAAAAAATTAAAATAATACATTAAAATTCTATAATAAAACAGGTAAGCAATACTAAATCATCCACAAAAGATAAACACATAATTTTTTTAAAGTATTTTGAAAGAGAAAAGTGTTTTTTCATTTTCATTGCCTCTATTAAGAAGGTCTCCAACTCATCAGTCAGAGGGTAAGAAGGCTACTCGGATCTATTTGAGTTTCCTGGTAGAGGTGAGAAAATGGAACACTTTAAAACATGAATCTCAGCTCTCCCTGAAAATGTGATTTTTAAAGACTTAGTTTTTAGCATAGAAATCACTACTGAGGGGGCTTGCAGGTGCCAGTTGTAGATCTACTAGAATGAGGTCACTTATACACTGGGCTTTACTAATAGAGAATTATTTAAGCCTGCAGCCCCCAAACCCCCCTACCAGGCCTCACAACAGGAAGTGAGCAGTGGCAAGCAGAAGCTTCATGGGTATTACAGCCACTCCCATCGTTCACATCACCACATAAGCTCCACCTCCTGGCAGATCTGCAGCAGCATTAGATTCTCATAGGAGCACGAACCCTGCTGCAAACTGCACATGAAGTGTGCTAGGTTCCATGCTCCTAACGAGAAGCTAATGCCTGATGATCTGAGGTGGAGCTGAGGCAGTGATACTAGCGCTGGGGAGCAGCTGCAAATACAGATTATCACTAGCATAGAAGTTTAACTGCACAATCAATGTAATGCACTTGAATCATTCTGAAACCATCTCTTCCACCCCCTCCCTGGAAAAATTGTCTTCCGTGAAACTGGTCCCTGGTGCCAAAAAGGTTGGGGACCGCTGATTTAAGCCATTGTCCTTCAGATGGTTGGCTTTGTAACAGAAGGAGCTGGGACTGAATTGCTCTCAAGTCTCTAGGGTCATTGATTGCACATGAGTTCTGCAAAGAATCACGTGTGAAATACTTCTTTTTTCTTTCCTCACATTCTCTGCCCACCATCACCTCCTGCAGCAGCTAGCAGTGCTTAAGTGTCATCGCACCTCTCGGCTGTGCTCTGTGTCTTTTGCTTTCTCTTCTTGGGATTCTCTAATGCTTAATATTGGCTACCTGCTAGAATCAACAGACAAATCACTTACACAGCACAAACCTATATGAGGGTGTTAATAGCCCGTTGAAGTCCAAATAATGGAAGACAGTAGCAGATGACCAATGCTTCCCTCAGATATTTTCCATATCCTTGGAAGGCTTCACGGGCCCAGGTTCCTACACCTCACGCCCTTCTACTTCTCTCTTCCCCACTTCACTCCTGTCAGCCCTCCACTCTTGTTCCCTAGGATCACATTCCAAAATAAACTGTGCCTGCGCCTGTGTTGACTCATGAATCTATTCTCTGGGGAAAATTTTTTCTCAGGCAAGAGCTTATCACTGTGAATATTATTGAAAGAAGAAATAAAATGAGATTAAAGAAGTGTTTTTTTCTTAGATCTGAAAAAGCTGTTTCTATCCAAAATTTATTGTGCCCAAGTACGTGCTAAATGCTCTGTATGCATTACCCAATTGAATTTTCTCAAGATGCCCTGAAATGGGGATTATGACTCCCATTTTACAGAAAGTGAGTCTCAGAGAAGTATGTAGCATGACCAAATTTATGTAACTAATAATAGGTAAATAGGCTAAAAGCCAATTCCAACCAACTTAGAAGTCCACATTCTCAGTCATGCTGCTCTACACTACTTCTGAGATAAAGAGAGATTTAACCCATGTTTACCCCATTCAGGATTCTGAATATTTAAACATA